>CAIGQW010053582.1:1532921-1561681 GCA_903798125.1 Danio choprae
CACACACACACACACACACACACACACACACACACACACAAATCAAAGACAATTCAAGGAAATATCAACCTATTTCTTTCTCATTTTTTATTTTTATTCCCATCATTTACAAATTGTAAAGCCAATGGAAATTATTATTTTTTGGGTAAGAATTTATTTTCTCAGTGGGCAGATAACAGGCAAAAAAAAATAAACAAAAGTGCCTAAACTAGCAGGAACTAACTCCAGTCTTAATATAAAGTGCACAGCATAAATGAGTACACCCTCTTTTGAAATCAAATATTTGTATTAATTTCCTAGTGAAAATATTCAATAAACTTTGGTGCATTTTTAGACAAAACTGTTAGTAAACAGTATTAAACATTTATATTCATTAAAATAAGAGTTTGGTCAACAAACATCATTAGGAATGAACAGATAACACATTTTTTAATTAGTTTTCATTTCTTTATTAAAATTATACTTAATATTTTCACCTAATATATTACTATTGGATCTGCTGCGTAGAACATATTCCAAAGTAATTGGTGGTTCATTCCTCTGTGGTGACCCCTGATAAATCAGGCACTAAGCCGAAGGAAAATGAATGAATATTAATTTTGGGATGAGATTGACAGGTGGATTGGTGCAGTGGTAGCAGTAATGCGGTCGATGTACTGGTCCGTTGTGGTAAAGAAGGAGCTGAGCCGAAAGGCAAAGCTCTCGATTTACCGGTCAATCTACGTTCGTACTCTCACCTATGATCATGAGCTTTGGGTCATGACCGAAAGGACAAGATATCGGATACAGGCGGCCGAAATGAGTTTCCTTCGCAGGGTGGCAGGGCGCACCCTTATAGATAGGGTGAGGAGCTCTGTCACCCAGAAGAAGCTCGGAGTAGAGCCGCTACTCCTCCACATCGAGAGAAGTCAGCTGAGGTGGCGCGGGCATCTGTTTTGGATGCCTCCTGGGAAGACTCAGGACACGCTGGAGGGACTATGTCTCTCGGCTGGCCTGGGAACGCCTCAGGATTCCCCCGGAGGACCTGGAGGAAGTGTCTGGGGCAAGGGAAGTCTGGGGTTCTCTCCTAAGACTGCTGCCCCCGCTACCTGGCCCCGGAAAAGCGGTTGAAAATGAATGAATGAATGAATGAATTAATTAATTTTGGTGTACACATTTTTGGACTTTGATCTTAAGTAATTTTGTTACATTGGCTCTAGTTTGGCTGTGGTTCTGACTAATCTAATGTATATACTCAAATTTAATATTATTATATAGCATCCTATAGAAAATATTCATTTAAAAGGGAGATCTGTGAGAAGTGTACTCATTTATGCTGGGCACTGTAATACACTAAATTCATGGTGGGAATATGTTTTTGTGAACTGGCGTTAAGGCAGTTGGATAACACTTTGTAACACGAGGCCCACTTTCCACATGCCAGCCAGAGAGCGGGATAAACACGATCAATTTCCAGAGGCCCCTGTAGCTTCAGCTCCCTCGCACACATGAGGTCAGCGTAATCAGCCCACCCTCGCTGACCCTGTTAACTCTTGTCTGTCAGAGAACTAGACTCGTAGGCTCTGATATGACAGATGACTCCACGCTGACTATGAGGAACTCTCTCCCTCTCTCTGACAGGTGCAAACTAATATTATTCATCTTTGGCCTCTAACTGATACCTGTGCCACATGAGCTGCACCAGTGTCTCGTAACGTTGGCTCTTTTAACTCCAGGTCTCCTCCTGCATCAAAGGCTTCTACTGTAAACCTGATAAACACAACTAGAGGGAAGATGGTAATGTGAGATTGTGTTAATAGTGGCAGAGATAGAGGAGGAGGCCACGAGACACCGATAAGGCTGAACATAGCAGACTGTTTCTACTAGAGAACGTTAAAGGATACATATGAGTGGGTGGACAGATGGATGGGCTGATGGACAGTCAGACAGACAGACAAATGGATGGATGGATAGATGCACATATAGATGGGCAGATAAACAAATGACGTAAAGATAGCTACATGATCGGGAAAGACAGATGGATGGGTGAACAGATGAAGAAAAGATGGATGGATGGACAGACAAATGGACAGACAGATAGACAAATGTATGGAGGCACATATAGATGGAGAGATAGCTAGATGATCAGGATGGACAGATGGATAGATGAACAGATGAAAAAAAAGATGATGAATGGATGGATGGAGAAAAATGATGGATGGATGGATGAATTGATAAATAGATGGACTGATAAGCAGATGGATAGAAAGATATATATATGATTAATGGATGGATGGAGAAAAATGATTGATGGAAGGATAAATGGATGCATGGATTGATAGATATATAGATGTATATAGATATAGATGTGTATATGTGATAGATAGATGGATAGATGGATAGATGGATAGATAGATGGATAGATGGTTGGAAGGATGGACAGATGGTTGGACAGATAAATAGATGGATTGAAAGATAGCTACATGATCAGGATGGACAGATGGATGAACATAAAGAATAATATGATGGATGGATGGAAAAAGATGATGGTTGGATGATAGAGGGAGGGATGGATGGATGAATGGATGAATGAATGCGTAGATGGACAGATAAACAGATGGATTGAAAGACAGCTACATGATGGATTGATTGAAAAAGATGATGGTTGGATGACAGAGGGATGGATGGATAAGTGGATGGACAGATGATGGATGTTGAGAAATTATGGATGGAGGGATGGAGAGATCGTTGGACAAATAAATAGTTAGATTGAAAGATAGCTACATGATCAGGATGCACAGATGGATGAACAGATGAAGAAAAATATGATGGACGGATGGATGGATGGACAGATAAACAGATGGATTGAAAGACAGCTATATGATGGATGGAGGATGGATGGATGGAAGGATGGATGAAGGAACATAGATGGACAGATATTTGGATACATAAACAGATACTGTAGAAAGATACAGTAGACAGACAGACAGAGAGAGAGACTTTTGGCAGTTCTTATGGGAATCCTGTTTTCCGCTACAGAGTTTCAAAGAAAATTAAGTAAAGCACATGCTTTTTTCCCTCTCTCTCTCTCTCTCTCTGTCTAGATATGCAAACTGCGTCAGTTTGGTAATTCAAATGTCTCCACACCCTACTAGTTTGGAAAATAAACAGCATTGCCCAACCCCTCAAAATTTCTGGCAAGAACTAGTGAATTTTCATCTTTCAACTTCTAATAAACTCTGCTAGGTCAATATGTGGGTGTTTCTGGCTCTTTGGGGTGCGCTGATGTGTTAGTCAGAGTTACAGTCACTGTCACTTAGACTGTGGCATGAAGACAGGTTACCAATGTTATTCAGCGTTCATTTCTGCATATCAAATAATTTATTGTACAGTAAAAAGTACTGCTGAGAGATGCATTGGACGAAAACACAGAAAATGGCTATTACAGTATTTTCAAGATTCCAGATTTGTTGTGAACGATATTGGCATCCCCCCCCCTTCATTCATTCATTTTCTTTTCGGCTTAGTCCCTTTATTAATCACGGGTCCACACAGCGGAATGAACCGCCAACTTATACACCATATGATTTCGCAGCGGATGCCCTTCCAGCTGCAACCCATCACTGGGAAACACCCATACACTCATTCAGACACATACACTACGGACAATTTAGCTTACTTAATTCCCCAATACCACATGTCTTTGGACTTGTGGGGGAAACCAGAGCACCTGGGGGAAACCCACATGAACACGAGGAGAACATGCAAACTCCACACAGAAATGCCAACTGACCCAGACGAGGCTTAAACCAGCGACCTTCTTGCTGTAAGGCGACAGCGCTACCCACTCCGCCACCGCGCAGCCCTAACTAACATCATTTACATTTATTATTTAATATGCACATAATTAATATTATTTTATTTATTTATTTCATTAATTTATTTTGTATTTTTTTATATTAAGGCTCTGTATTTGATATTCATCTGCGTTATTTCCAAATAAAAAAAAATATCTATAAAAAGTAAAAAAAATCAAACATCAAACAAAACATTGAGGATTCAGTTTAGCGACTATAATGTAAATTGTTGAATAAAATTAGCTTTAGTCAGTATAAAAAGCCCAAATAATTTACTTTGAAATAAAGGAAAAACTGTGAACGGCAAATGGTAACTCACCACTGGCTAAATGTCTTACTCAGTTTGACATATTGGTCATATACTTGAGATCGTTCAGCCATGACATCCACATCCGTGGTGTTACGCTAGGAATTGTAACCATCTACCCTCCAGTTAGTGGTAATGGGGGTTTAACCGCAGAGCCACAGAGTGACTGAAGCATCCTGTAAGAAAACCGACGACTCTGTCACTATCTATAGGTCATGGAAACCCCCATTCACGGAGGTCTGAGAAGCGAAACTCAAACCAAGATCATCCAAATGTGTGCTCTTCAGGCTATTTTGATTGACTGAGAGCCCGTTGGGTCATATGGTGTTTAGAACGAGATGGGATTGCAGTGTTTTGGGTTGTGAAAATTGTTGTATGAGGTTATGGTTAATGAATGGTGGTGCATTTCCTGTCGCTGCAGGATAAGGGTGGGGATAGTGTGAGTTTAAGGAAGGTTCAATGAAGGCTAAAGGCTACTGGGGCAACAGACAATACTAGTATGAGGAAAGATTTAAGATGTATTTTTGGCATCCGGTTGGCTATGTGGTAGAATGCTCTGCTCAGTGATGGTTCTTTGTAATGAAATATAAGAATGGGACAACAAGCATATTAAATAACCACAACATTTCATCAACACTGTTAAAAAAGAAGAAGATTTTTTTAAGCACTTTGCATGAAAAAAGTCTGAAGTCAAACACCCATGTCGACCTATACTTAAATGACATATCCGTTATATCTGTTAAACATTTGACAGTCAGAGCGGACATTTACATTGGTGTTCATGTTTCTAAGAGAAAACAGCTTTATAAAACCGCTTCAGACTCCTTTTCAACCAAACAGATTTGTTCTTTCTATAAGGGGAAATGATCACAGATGTACTAGGACAAATGTCTTTGGTAATCTATGGTAGCATGTCTATGATGTCTATTATTAAACCACACCTTTAACAAGACTTTAAAAGTAAATTGATGTTTCAAAAGACGATCAGTTGCATTGTTATACTACTTGGTGTTGGATAAATACTGTAAATATTAAAGGATTAGTTCACCCAAAAATGAAAATTCTGTTATTAATTACTCACCCTTACAGCATCTACATTTACATCGACACCAATACTCCAATTTTAATGCAATTAAGACAATACTTTGATTTAGTCTTCCACGTAAACAGATATTTTTGATTATAAACATAATTTTACAAATGCTGTCTGGGTAATGCAGAAGTTTTCTTTACATTCGGTGGCATAAAATTCCAATAAAACAACTCTCACCTATCAGTCCTTACTTTGTACTTGCATCCAGCACCTCAGAGTTTGTCGCGGGGCATGAATGAAATGTTGCTGAATGAATATGAAACTCTTAATTGTCGAAAAAGTTTAAATGAAACAATCAAAATAACGTGAAACTGTAATGACGTTAATCGATCTATGTATTATATATAAAACGGGAACATGAAAGAAACATTCTAAAAGCAACTCAAATAAACAACTTAATCATATTTTTGCATTTTTTCAGATTAGGGTAAATAATTTGATTACTGATGTCCATGTGAACGTAGCCATTGTTTCAACCCCGTGACCTTCTTTCATCTTCCGAACACAAATTAAGATATTTTTGAAGAAATCCAAAAGCCCTTTCAATCTCCATAGACTGCAATGGCCTGAGACACTCAAAGTCAAGGAAACTTTCACATGAAGCTCCAGGAACAGTTAAACCACTGAAGTCACATGAAATGACAATATTTTTGGTTCCTGTTCTGGACTTTGAACGTCTCAAGACCCATGCTGTCTATGAAGGGCCAGTTAGCTCTCTGATTTCATCTAAAATATCTTAATTTGTGACCTGGAGATGAAAGATGTGGGTGAGTAAATAATAACATTCATTCATTCAGTGAATGAACTGCCAACTATTATAACATGTTTTTTGCAGCAGATGCCCTTTCAGCCGCAACCCAGTACTGGGAAACACCCATACACTCGCACATTCACACATGCACTCATACACTATGGCCAATTTTTGTTTACCCAATTCACCTATACTGCATGTCTTTGGACTGTGGGGGAAGCACCTGGAGGAAACCCACACGAACACTGGGAGAACATGCAAACTCTACACAGAAATGCCAACTGGCTCAGCCGGGACTCGAACCAGCGACCTTCTTGTTATGAGGTGACAGTGCTAACCACTGAGCCACCATGCCGCCAATTAATAGCATAGTTTCCATTTTTGGGTGGGTGAACTAATCCTTTAAAATGTATTCATTACATTTTCACTTAAATGACATTGTATGAATTTAATTTGTATCCCACTGAATTGTTTGAATGAGATCATATGAATTAACCACTGCTTTGCCAAAATGTAAAATGGTTGCACTTTCCTGTGCGACTAGGTTAGCAAATCGACTTTTGGAGGTAATAGAATGATTTAAATGAAGATCATAAACAGATTAGATGGCAGCAGCTATTGAAATGTATTTCGGTCAGGACTTCTTAAGTCAAATGGAAGAAAAGAAAGACAACCATAGAGTTACCTTAAACCAATTTATTAGCTTTCAAAATTAAATTACATTCAGCGGTATGGCTTTGTTCTTAATTCCCTGAGCTCCATGAAAAGCCAAGACAGGGAAACAGCAGCAGGTTCAAAGGGGTAACGGTCTCATATTAAGAATAGAAGAAAATAAAGCCCCAGAACAGAGCACGGAACAATGACAACAAAATGACATTCTTTAATTAGCATAGTTTAAAGGAGGAGCTGGGTGGGTTGCAAGCAGGCAAAAGCAGCAGCAATGAAGATAGACTTTGGTCGGCTGGATTTGACTGCCAATCAGCTGATAGCAAGCTTGACTACAAGCCTGCCTGAACTGACACAGTATGCAATGATGTTATTTATACAATCTTCATTTGAAATGTTATGCTATTTTCAAAAATTATATTGGGACATTGAAGCACATTTAGTGCATTGTATGTTATTTGTGAACACAAGCAATGAGTAACTGCAGTTCACTGAATGGCCACCGATGTCACTAATAGCAAGAGTTTTTGCAGGGTTAACTTTTAGGCCTTAAAGTCTTAAATTCACTGAAATATTGTCTCGTAGGTCTTAAATCATTTTAAACAGGTCTTAAATTTCCATTATCCATGTAAAGCTACTAAAATATTTTAACAAAACTCTATTTATAAATCTATTTATCGATATGGTTTAATATCTTCTTGACAATAACATTAACAGTTCTCTTTGTATTTATAGACCATATACCAGTATGGTGAGGACACTGACCTGGGCAAACAGTTGTGCATATGTTTTGATTATTAGAAAATATTTAAAATGAAAAAAAAAATTATGTTGAAAAAAATCTATGTGTATGTATGCAAATAGCGTTTCCTTGTTTTGACACATTATCTAAAATATGTGGGTAAGAAATAACTAATTAGAAATTTTTGATAGGGCAAATACAGTACATATCTTTTCTGCATTGTTTTAATTCATAATGGTCTTAAAATCGTCTTAAAGTCTTAATTTTGACTGCAGAAACCCTGTTCTGAATACTTTAAAATGATAGTTCAAACAAAAATAAATATTTCTTATCATTTACTGATTCAAGAGATTTAAAAAATGTTTGAATGTCTGTCTTCTGTTGAACACAAAACAAGATGTTCTGAAGAATGTTCAGAGCAGCCACTGACAACCGTAGTAGGAACACAAAACATACTATGGGTGTTTTTTTCTAGCACTTTTAAATATCTTTCTTTGTGCTTAACATAAGAAAGAAACTCAAACAGGGTTGGAACAAGTAGAAGATGGATAGCAGAATTGTCATTTTTGCTTGAATTATCCCTTCAATATTTGCAGTAAACAATACATTATGTGATATTTAGTTCATCCTTAATCCTACAGCTCCGTTTCACATTTACCGCTGTTTATTTTTCTTACCCACCTAATTGGATCCATATTTTTTTCCACCCGAAATATGCTCAATTTCACAAGCAGCTACAAAAACAATTGTGTGACAAAAATACACACTTAGAATCCATCATTCCTGACAAGGAAGATGGATTTTAATAGCTCAAGTTAGATGCATAATTTACATTTCACATTTCACCACAGACTTGGAGCCATTGTTGTGCAAAAGCATTTATGGGAATAATTGTGTTTGTTGACATCGGTGCATGCCCATACTTTACGTGCAGTGCTCTTTGACGCTGGTTCGTCTTAGGTTTTCCATTCACAAGACCCAGCTGTTTACTATGGTCTAGTAACATTCAGGAACATGTTGTACAAGAAGGCCAGTGGTGATCAAAACAAGCGGAGGTGGAGCACGGAGGTCTCATCAACGCGTTTCAGCTGCGCAAATAACAAACGGATATTTCAGTGACAATGGTGGACTTCGGATCTCTTCGGAGATTATTAGATGAAGTCATGGCATATGGAAGATCAAACAAACCCACTTGGCCTTCTTGGTTCAGACATTGAAGTTATTTACATGCCGTATTCTTCATTTGATTAAGTAGTGATTCATGCAAAGCAGTCATTTTGAAGCATTTCTTTTGTTTAAAAAAAATCTGTGGTTCTTTTACATGATGTCTTCACATAGGGAGGGACTTCCTGATGTCATATTACATGCTCAATACATTCCTTACGCTGTAAAAAGTGATTATTTACTTTGCTTAAAAAAAAGTGAGTAAACCCACTGTAACTGTTAAGTTGATTTATTTAGTTTTTGTAATTATGCACAGTCCATTTACTTCAACATTTTAAGGCTTTTTCCCCTTGTTTAAAGGTTTTTACAATTGTTTTAAAAGCAACAGGTTTACTCAGTTATTATTGAGTAAATTTAACTAATCATTTTTTATAGTGTATACAGTAGAAACACGTTGCTGTTTGTCATGAACTTTTGAATATGATTTATCAATAAGGGTGCATATGGGTGATTCTGGAATTGCATGTGCATTATTCATTCTTTGCTCATATTAGCAAATCCATTACCAAATATTAACTAATGGGCATTATTTTAATTTGTTACCCTTCTAGTATTTGCCTAAAGTTCTCTAAAGATTACCTCAGACTTCTAAACCAAGTGTTCTCAAGCAAACATAAATAATAATAAAAAAATAATCAAGATTAACTTCCTGATCTTAAATCTTTAAAAAAAGAGAGGTTTAAATACTCCCAGAACTTCCCGGCAAATAATGTTTTCACAACCCACCGAGCATTAAGATTAAAACAAAACCGTTAGCCATGATCTAAAGATTGTGAGAAATAAGAAAAGTCTGCTTTCCTGGAAAAAAGCATGAATCATATTGTGAAAATGAAAGCTGTAATCTCTGCGTAGACGATTAAGGCGGACAGCATTTTTGTATGCTGTGTGTGTGTGTGTGTGTGTGTGTGTGTGTGTGTGTGTGTGTGTGTGTGTGTGTGTAAATGATGTTTTAGAATCAGAATGAGCTAGCGTCTTCCATGTGGAAATGCTTTAGTGAACAAGGTATCAAAGTGAGACACCTGCAAGACATTAAGAGCAAACCTGCGCGTACTGCTGAGCGAGAACGTGTTTTAGTTGATGAAGGAGAACTGCAGTGTACACTGATGTGTTTTTTGTCCATATAGAATATCCTGCGAACATCCACACCTGCGATAAATTACATGCCAGCACATACACACGTGACAGGCACAATTAAGGATCTCCAGAACTCGGGCTGCAGCTGCATTGAACAGTGTAAATAAAAGTGTTGCTAAGGAATGAGTCTTTCTGACTCAATGTAAATGTCTGGAAGAGGCCCGTCAGAGGATGAGATGATAGTGTGCATAAGCTCTCACCTTTGCAAATTACTTAATTACTGTTTTCTCGAAAGTACAGGAAGGAAACCCAGTTTCTCATTTACTGCCCTTCGAAAATAAACAGGGAAGTGTTTGATGCATGACGCATACTGTATAAACATATTTGTAGAAGAGCCAAACTAAAAGTGGCACCAAAATATTTGGCCATTTAAACTGCATTTTTTTTTTAAAAAAGACAAGAATGTTGTTGCATTATGTATCAAAACAAGTGGCAAAGGCTTTTTTTTTTTTTTAGAAGTGACTTGATTTTTATATTGACTTTTAACCAACTGATGTCAGTTAATTTTTTTTTGTGGTTCAGTTCAGCTTGTGTTCACACAGGTTTCTGAGCAGGACAAAACATATTTTTCTTCTTTGTTTACATTTGTTTTAGAAGTCTACCTGTGTTAAATTCAAAGTGCACATTAGAATATTCATTCATTCATTCATTTTCATTTCGGCTTAGTCCCTTTATTAATCTGGGGTCGCCACAGCGGAATGAACCGCCAACTTATCCAGCATATGTTTTACGCAGCGGATGCCCTTCCAGCTGCAACCCATCTCTGGGAAACATCCACACACACCCATTCATACTCATACACTACGGACAATTTAGCTTACCCAATTCACCTATACCGCATGTCTTTGGACTTGTGGGGGAAACCGGAGCACCCGGAGGAAACCCACGCCAACACAGGGAGAACATGCAAACTCCACACAGAAACGTCAACTGACCCAGCCGAGGCTCAAACCAGCGACGTTCTTGCTGTGAGGCGAACGTGCTACCCACTGCGCCACTGTGAGGCCACACATTAGAATATTATAATAATAATTGAAGTGCAAACACAGCTTAAAAAGTGTTCAAAAATGACAAACTTAGAGTAGCTCCTCTTAAAAAAACCCCCCCAAAAAAAACAGACAATTGCATTGTGTTTTGCATGACATAAAAAAAGTGTTGATCGATTTAGGCAGAAGTCACAAACTGCTTAAAAAAATGTGGTTTTGGTAATCTTCAATCAAAGTCTGACCATTTGCTTCCACAAAATTCTTAACTGCGCCTCTCTTACCGTTAGTTTGCTATGAGGGAATGATGTGCAAAAAGAAAGCCCCGCTCCCTACTCAATATTCAGTTTCAGTTCATCTGAAGTACATCACCATACTGAATAAAGGTCTCAGCTATTTCCAGTTCATGCAGACTTTAAAGATGCAATTATGATGAAATAGTCACAGAGATATGATAGGTTACTCACTGAAGTGAGCCCAAGACCGGTTCCCCACTGAAGCTAAGCCCAAGACCAGTTACTCACTGAAGCTAAGCCTGGTCAGTACCTGGATGGGAGACCACATGGGAAAACTAGGTTGCTGTTGGAAGTGGTGTTAGTGAGGGCAGCAGGGGACGTTCAACCTGTGGTCTGTGTGAGTCCTAATGCCCCAGTAAAGTGAAAGGGACACTATTATGTCAGTGAGTGCTGTCTTTTGGATGAGACGTTAAACTGAGGTCCTGACTCTTTTCGGTCATTAAAAATCACAGGGCATTTTTCGTAAAGAGCAGGGGTGTAACCCTGGTGTCCTGGCCAAATTCCCTCTATCACGGCCTCCCAATCATCCTCATCCACTGAATTTGGCTCTATCACTATCTCTCCACTCCAGCAATAGCTGGTGTGTGGTGAGCGCACTGGCACCGTTGTCCTGTGGCTGCTGTGGCATCATCTAAGTAGATGCTGCTTTGGATGTATGCCCCTACACGATAAATGAGCTATATAAATACGTTATATTACATTACATTACAAATATGAAATCTCAAATCGTGCCTACTCTTCTGTTACACACTCAGAAGTACTTTCTTTGTCACAAAAAGAGTGCATACAAGTTTCAAAAATGCAAACAAGTTTCTCTCAAAACCTTCATTTCTATTCTTATGTGTCTTTTAAACCCCAGCTAATTAAGTCAAAGGAACAGTGGCAAAGATTCCAAACTCAATCAGATGACAGGAGACATAAAATGAATTGAGAAACATGGGTCATGTTAACATGTTCACATTACTACATATTAAAGTGCGTCTTGGGCATCCATATACTTATGTTCATTGTAAATAGAAAACTGGGATTTCTCTTCAAAGCTCACCATCATTAGTTATGCATTTAGTAATTCACCATTTACAGATGTCAGATGTTGCGGTCTTTCATTTGGAGTTACGGAACATGGTCATTTGTTTTGCATTCCCTTGCAATTTAGGTTTGTTGATGTTTCTGACTTTAATTTCCTCTGCACACACGGCATCGCAGAGTTTGATCAAAAACTAATCGCTGCTAATCACAATCATACTGGTTTGCGAAGAATAATAGAAGACTTTAAACTCTGGAAAGGAGAAATAAACAGGCCGCCGCAGCTTTGAGCGTTTCCTGGGTTTGAGTGCCGCTTGATTGAGGCAGCTCTGTGTTTGTGTGAAAGTGAATGTGAGCTCGGAGGATGTGATGTTGGGACGGACAGCAGAACGATGAGCAGAAGTTTCACTGACTTCCTTGGAAACAGGAAGACCTGCTGATTGACTACAGCCCGGGGAGTTCAGAGGCCATTGACTGACTCTCTCTGTGTTTGTGTGTGTGTGGCATTTCTGTAGTAGGTGTTTGTGGAGTTTAAGTGAGTAGCAGCCAAGATTGTTGAAATTCTTCACATTGATAACTGTAGCTATATACGCTTTGTCAATCAACACAGTTCTTTTATTTATTTTAAAACACATTTAAAATTTCTACTTTATTTTCTATTTCATATCTTGTATAAACCTCCTCTTTACAGCTTATTATTTTAGATAACGTTGCTCCAAATTTAGTCGTGTTGCAGCCAATATTATTGTTTATTATTATTATTTTTTTCTTAATAGTTGGAATTAGATTTTATTTGATGTTTTCCGTGTTGATTTTAGTTTGATTTAATGGTTATGATTGTGCTTTTTTTGTCATTGGTATTAGTTTTTATTTATGTGTTTATATTTTGAGATCTCTGTATAGTTTAAATAATGTTTCGGATAGATTTTTGATATTTTTGTACATTTAAGAATATGCTCATGGCAGCCAGCAGAATTATTATTTTAATTTTAATTGTATTATCTCATTTAACACACATTTATTCATTTTTTAAATATATTTGACTTTTTTATTTATTTTTCTTTTCAATTTTCTTTTTCCAAACGATATGGAACTAAAATAGAGAATATTTTTAAGTTTTTAAAAACTTTATTTTCTCTTTTATTTAAGATTTATCTTTGGCTCACAACTTTGCATGAGTGACAGCTGTATTGTACAACCAAATATAGAGATTTCTAAATGTGGTATAATTTATGGATGTCAAAAGGATCGCCATGACGTAAAAAACAAAACAAAAAAACAACAACACTAAAATCATATTCATTTTCTGCAGCAGTATCAGAGTTGCATAGATCTTTGAGCTCAATATAATGATAATGCTTTTCTTGGCTGGAAAAGAGGATTGAGAAAAAGGTTGTCATGTCCTATAGCATGATGATGAAGCTCAAGATTCAGAGATTCAAGATTCAAGACTCTGCAGTCGTATCTAACAGAGACAGACTCCCCTGTAAGACTAAACCAGCGCTCCTAGCAGGGGCTGTTTTGCTTTGGCTGGCACAGACTTCTGAGCAAACAGGAAAGCGGTGCTGCTGTAAATCTGCCAGCTGCCACTGTGACTGGGTTCTGACTCTAGACACTGACACTGGATAGGTTGTACAGAAGAGTGGGGAGAATAAAGGCAGCTGATTTATCAGGTAATCCAGTCACTAATTGGTGACACCATAAATTTGTAAAAGACTATGATTAGATAGTCATGTGAATCGTATCAATCTGGAAATTTGAATTCCCAGCTAAAATGATCATTTTCCCCACCTCCTGTTTAAGTTAAGTTAATTCATGTTAAAGACAATGGAAAGAAGCTATTCTTTGCCTTAAAAAATTACTGAACCTACACATAGTAGCCTATGAAAAAAGCTAATTTTAAAAGAAAATGTCAGATGGGACTTAATATTACAACTGCAACATGGGTCAACTTTTCAATAGAGTTTTTCAACAAAATATCCAGGTATTTGTAATTTACTTTGTATTAAAAATTCTGTCATGAAACTCTGTATGTGCAGGCTGATAGGTGCTATCCAATCTGCATAAACACATTATTAACTACATGGCGCAGATGATTGGTGACTGTCATCTTAGCAGCCAATGCGCTTTCTCCTCCAAATTTAAATAACTCCGTGTTGGTTGCACTAGCAGTCTGTTTTTGGAGACCTTTCTCTACCTCACCTGTATATAGATCTGCTACAGGGGTTTCACATATGCTATGTTTGCAGCATCAGTGTGTTATATTCTCACACTATGAAAATACAGGCACTAGCAAGTCTCAATAATAAAAGCAGCAGTAGCAGATCTATTTCACCAAGCCCAAACACATCAACATAGCCATATACAAATTCATTACCACACTAAATATCTCAGAGAGCTGTCATGATAGAACTAAAATTGTATTATTTACAACCCCTTGTTGTTGTTTTTTTACAATGACTTAATTTTTGTACTGTCATTTTCACACCTTCTTACATTTGATCATTCTACGTTACTAGGCAATGTCTTTCACACGCTGAAATAGCAGTAAACAGTTTTATTCACACCTCCCTCATTTAGGTTGAATCGCAATCTTTCCTGTTTGGTGCGGTTCGCTTGGTCAGGTGTGAATGCAGCAATCATACTCGAGTGTGTACTAAAAGCAGACCAAACAACTGTACTCAGACCAGCTTGCTTGAAGAGGTGGTCTCGTACAATTTCAAACAAACACTGGAGCAGTTTGAACATGATCTGAACTCAAACAGACCCAATGCCTAAAAGTACTGCACAGTTTTGGACTAAACCACAGCTGTGCTGCCAACTATAGAAAGAGGGCAAATATTTGTTTACAATGCTTTGATGATAGTTTAAAACATGGCAGGTAAATAATATTTATTTTCTAGCACAGTGCGATTGTTTCACTTCAAGAGCCACAAGTGATAATTTTGTTTAGCATGTTACTTTCTTTTCCCAGTGATGGGTTGCAGCTGGAAGGGCATCCGCTGCGTAAAACATATGCTGGATAATTGGCGGTTCATTCCGCTGTGGCGACCCCAGATTAATAAAGGGACTAAGCCGAAATGAAAATGAATGAACGAATGTTACTTTCTTTTTTTTTACTCTCAAAGTTCCTGTAACATTGACTTTAATTTATTGAACCACCGAGGACAACAGTTTGAGCATGAAATCTTCTTTAATGTTCATCTTGGCTGGCTTTAGGTTTAACAGCAAATGTAGATTTTCTTTTTGGCTATCCCTTAAAGTACATGCATTTAACATTGAGGAGATTCTAATTTCAAGCAGTTTTCCACTGCTGTCCTTGCTTTAGTGTGCTGGTTTACACAAGTAATTTGTAAAGGAAAAAAAAAAAGACTCATGCTTTATATCTTTTAGCACTTGTCGAAGAATGTAGGAAGTCATGATGACAGACAGAGTCCCATAATTTCTCTGAGTAATGCTTCCTGCTGCAGATGATTCGAACTGAGCAGCATGTCAAATCATTCTGTTTTCGAACAGACTGGGCCATTGTGCGTATCATTGCTTTGGAATTTTGCATGTGAAGTATGGGGAATCTCTGAGCTAATGATTCATTTTGATTCACTTTCCTTCAAGGCAAAAGTCTCGAACAGCGGCATATGTTGCCTAACTGTTCATACGCACTTCGTGATGTTCTAACATGTTACATAACTCATTCATGACTCAGTGATATACGATCTTTTTGAAAAAAATGGTTGATTAAACCTTGACTTGTAATGTGTTTCCTTTTGGAACTTGATTTTCTCTGGAAAGATAACATTTGTGTCTGGATTGGTTTATTTTTTGTTGTTGAAATTGCATCATCATATTTTCCATTACATTTCTATACCATTTTCATATAGCATTTTAGTCCATCCATCCATATTTACATTTAATCGTTTAGCTAAAGAGCATTGAGAAACAGAGTCAGCACAGCAGTGAAAGAAAAGCCATGTCTCTGAATGGTAAATCTTTGTGCACACATCCTTTATTCGAAGTACAGATATTCATGCTTAAATTGACTCCGGTAAAAGTTGAAGTATTTACTACACTAGTAACAAGACCTCACATCATATTGATGCATTTATGCAAGATAACTTACATTTCTAATTTTGATGTAAACATCGCACAACAACACTGCTCAAAAAGTCACCCTGTGTATCATCACCTTGACATTCAGCATGTAGTTTTGACGCTTTTAGATAAAGAGCAACAGCTGCCATTCATGTTCATACACTTTGTTTGATTTAACACTTAATTTTGTCCAAAACACTTTTTTCCCCCTTTTTGCTATAATAAACTAAACAAATAAACTAACGTATATAAACTTATTTTACTATTTTTTTCTTTGGCATTAGGCTAAAGCTGCTTCACTATCTTCAAAGCTCTCATGAATATCCTGTGCTTTCTGTGTTTGTTTGTTTCAGAGTATTGTGGACATCTTATTTCATGTATATAGTGTTAACAGCATTAATGACATTTGTTCTATGTAAAAAAAAAAATAACATACACAGGCACAATTGCAACCTCAAATTTTTTTGCATGATCTTTTTTTCATGTGTTACATTACTGATCCTTTGCATTATAATTTTATTCATAAATCACCCAGTATAATTATTGTCGATGTTCTAAAATATTCATGTATTTCATTGTTTCAGTACTAACTGTACACCAAAAAAACCCCATCAACAACAAAATAAAAACATGATTGTTAAAGGGTTTTTTCATGGTATATTGAAGGCTCGGAGTAAGCATGTAAAGTACATTATAGTTAGAATTGGATAAAAGACTTCTGTAAAAGATTTTTACAGGAATGTGTCTTTATCTGTGATCTGATCAACTAAAATGTGTCTATTACCCAGTGTGACATGGCAGCATTAGTCATGTTTACATCGCCGACTCCCTCTGTCTCACCCACATTAGCCATTGTTTCCTTTCTCGTGGTCATACGATGCATGATCAACATGGGTTGAAAAAGCCACGCATTCAAAAAAAAATGACTGAATAAAAAATTTAATTTGTTAAAATTTAAAAGTTAAAAATGTTCACCTCTCCAATTCACCCTGGAAGACATGAGAGGTAGGACTCTAAAAGTGCAGTGTCTGAAATGCATTTCGTCTTAAGGGGAGATGGAGGTGCTAGTGGTTAATTTTTATTTGTCTGTCTGAGTAATGTATGTATTAATGCTTGTGCGTTTTGGACTATGGCTACAGTACGTTCACACTGTTGGCATATGTGTCCCAAATATAATTTTTTTTGCCCATATGTAACTCAGATCTGTTTTTGTGAACTGCACAAACCACATGGTCTGTTTCAATTCTGATTCATTCCACCTTCATATGTGGTAAAAATGCAACACAGATCTGATGTTTAGCAATGCGACCACAGTGCGAACGGTTATGTCTTTTTAAATCAACATGCTTCATCGTTCTGTACTGGCACATACTACAAACGTCCTCTTACTCTTCAGTGGCTGCCTATTAACCCTTGATGAGCTCACTACACTGGTGTGTGGTCAGTCTATTCTCTGAACGAACAATCACAGTGGTGTGCTGAGAATGTTCAGTGTGTCGAATGATCAGCTGCTAAAATCAATCTGCTATCCAGCGAGGTCTGGCACTAAGCCAGAGAAAGACGAATGACCATGATCTGTTCACACTGGAAACTTAATTTTGGCCACGTTTAAAACAACGATGTATATACAGCTATGCAAAAAAAAACAACTACAAAAAAAAACAGATTTCTAGACTCCCAGAAGTCTCACAGTACTAGTGTAGCCTGTATACAGTTGAGGGCAAAATGATTAGCCCTCCTGTGAAATATTTATTCTTTTTCAAATATTTCTCAAGTGACGTTTAACAGATTAAGGACATTTTCTTATTATTTCCTATAATATTTTTTTCTTCTGGAGAAAGTCTTATTTGTTTTATTTCAGCTAGAATAAAAGCAGTTTAATTTAAAAAAAAAAATGCATTTTAAGGTCAATACTATTAGCCCCCTTAAGCAGTATTTGTTTTCGATTGTCTACAGAACGAACCACTATTATATAGTGACTTGCCTAATTACCCTAACTTGCCTATTTAACCTAGTTACACATTAAGCTGACAAAAATATTTAGTAAAATATTATGTACTGTCAATAAATCAGTTAGAATTTAGTTATTAAAACTATTATGCTTCGAAATAGTTTTTGTGTTGAAAAAAAAATCTTCTCTGCGTTAAACAGAAATTGGGAAATAAAATATAAAAGAATTAAAATTTAACAGGAGGGCTTATAATTCTGACATCCTCTAAATTACATCAGCAGCAACTCATGGTAACACAAATAACTTTGTGAGGAGACTGACAATCATTACCGATGTCTGCTGAGGTTTTGGTACAGAGATGACAGTGTGTTTTCCAGGATGTGGCCCAAAATAGCCGTATTTCAAAAAGGGTCAAGTGAGACAACTCGAAAATGAGTTGAAAAATAAAGCTACTTTTGTTTGAGTGCACAAAGCACGCTCTATCTCTCTTCTCTCATCCCACTTGCTCCCTTCCTCCTGTCCTCAATTGGCAGTGGTCCTTGAGAACCCATACGGCTGCAGGTCAGAGGTCAGACACTTACGCCTGAATAGTGTGTGGCTTATATCATCTCTATCACACCCCATTTGTGCTCTGTTTCTCTGACAAGAAAAGCAGTTTTGTATAGAAGGGATGTTGCGGGATGGAAGATCTAACTAGACAACCTCCAGGGACAAAAAAAACTGTAATGACCAGTAGGATTAAGCACACAAGAGGAAATAAGACTGAAAGAAGAAACAGGATGTTCTGACTGAGAAATGCCAAACTATTTGCCAGATCCATATAGAGTCTCTATTTGATGTAAATTACCCAGTTAAAACATAGGAGTGAGTCTGAGCAGTTTATGAATTAAACTTTAAGCTTTGTGTGAGTACATTTTAGTAAAACTTATTTTTTTAAGTCATATATGTCATATACAGTGCTCAGCATAAATGTGTACACCCCTCACAGATCGCTTTTTTAAATGAATATTTCTATAGGATGCTTTACAATAATATATTTGTGCATATACATTAGTTTAATCCAGGGGTCGGGATCCTTTTTCCAGCAAAGAGCCATTTCTGATTTGTTTGGGGGCAAATGCATATTTTTAAAGAACAATTAGGGTATATATATTCCATTGTATGTATATATTCCATTTGTATGTATATATGTTAATCCACAGCGTCACACACTTGCATTGGTCGAAACGTCCTTTCATTGTAAACTTGGGTTCTTAATCATTTTGCTGTAAAAAAAAAAAAAAAAAAAAAAACAATAAAAATGGAATTGTAATTGTATTTTCAATAGGAAATAGATTTCTAGTGACAGTTATAATTTTTAAACAGTACAATAGTATTGAAGGGAGACAGCTGGAGAGCCACATATTGTTGATCAAAGAGCCACAAAGAGGTTCCCTACCACTGGTTTAGTCTGTACTGAAGCCAAATTTAGAACTTATCTAATGAAAAAAATGTACGATAATGGTCAAAAACAAGAACAATATTAAATAAAATTGTTCTAATTTAAATATGTTCTGTGACTAAAATATAATTTTAATAAATATATCTGTTTAATAAAACTGTTTGGTTCAAATGCACCAAACTACATTGGCTATTCAATGAAAGTTTGATAAAAATATTCATTTTCGAAATGAGGTTTCCTCATTTATGCTGAGCACTATATATGTGCTGATTAGGATTTCAATAGTCTTGTGTTGAAACAGATAGTTTAAGAGGGTCATTTGAAAGTCTTATCTGATCGTTTTTTGTCATTAGCCAGTTGACCTTATGCTGACATGGTCGGCTCCAAGCAATTTAGATTCTGTTCCATGGTGGACTGACACCTAATTACCAAATTAAACCAACTATGTTCCAGAAATATTTGTTTTGTATCAAAAATTATCCAAAACTGTTGAATTATGGCAAAAGTAGTCTTTACATAATGTAAGTTTACATGACAACATTGTAAAGCTTTTTATTCTGAGATAAACATGGTTAAAATGATCCTTGTTGCACACATCTAGACTATGCAAAACACTGTACTGTAGTATGCATGCAGGGCTAGCAACTTTCTAACAAAATATATGCTGTTGTAGGCCAGTTTTTGTTATCTTTTAAAAAGCTAAATTTGACATCCCCTCCAAAAAGCATGTCTTAACCTAGCATACAAATGTTGTTAGTAGAGTGCATACATCTGATTAGCTTCAGCTCTGCTCATATGCAGGTTAATGTGAGTTGCTCATGATAGATTGCGTTCATTATGAAAATGAGCCACTATGTCTGTGACTTATGTCTGTTACTTTCCACTCTCAACTACAGTACACTTTTATGGAATTGCATTCTAATTTGCCCAGACTATTAATGGGCTTAAGTACTGTCTTACCTCTGAAAGCAACAACCATCAAGAATAAAGAATATATTCTGTAATAAACGTACATGAAGGTATCCTCAAGTTGTTCTGTTTTCTTGACTATAAATTTCCTTGAAGGGATAGTTCACCCCTAAATTCAAATTCTGTCATCTCCTCACTTCTGACTTGTTCACTACCATTTTTTTTCCTGTTTTCTTTTTTCGCAGTTTAACACAAAAGAAGATATTTTGAAGAATGTTGGAAACTGGTTGACTTCCTTAGTAGGAAAACCAAATACTATGGATGTCACAGTTTTTGGAGCAAGTCAAGGTTGATAAAATGATGGCAGACTTTTCAATTGTCGAGTAAATTATCCATTTAATATTCTTACATCCTGACCTTTATCTGCTCTCTTTGCCTAAATAATTCCAGCCGCTCTGGACACAAAAGCACAGATGTGAAATATGTCTTCATCTTTGCCTTGACCATCAGAACAGCAGCAATATTTTTAAAGACAACAAAGTAATCCGTCCAATTTTGAAATGACAAAATGATAACAATGTGAATCTAAGATACTGTTGTTTTTAACCTTGAAAGAGCACTGTGTGAGTTCTGACACTTTCGTTAGTATTATGAGTGGACATTTCCTTTCCGATAGTGTTTGTGAACGCAGAATCATCATACAGTAAAAACCCATATTACTTACTTTGCTGGAGGAATGAAACTGTGGGAGATTTTTATATTCCACATTATCACGTTATCCAGTAAAAGATCTTTTGTTCTGACCGATTTAACACTTCACCTAAGTTATTCCGTAGCACATATCATGTTGTAAACCCCCTTATCGCTCCTGCCAAACAAAAGAGCCTGCAAATTCAAATAAACAGACAAAAGCAAGGCTGAGTGGATTAATCAGGCCGGTCTGACGTAGCTTTCGGAGGGTGAATACATTAGATTGTGTGGCTCATATGACTCAGGTGGTCTTAGACAAGCTATGGGGCAATTTACAAGCCGAGCTTCCTGGAAAACGTCTGTGATGCTGACAGCAGGAATGGAACGGCTGCCATTTTGAGGTTTACACCGCTACCAGGAGACGATCTAATCCAGTTAAAGATGTTGAAATAAAACCTTGGACAATAAAACGTTACACAGCCAGGAAAGAGAGAAAGATAGAGGAGGATGAAGCAATGGGGGATTTGGGAATTGTACAGTAATTGCACGATTTACTGTTACAGTTAAAATTGTGATGCTCTTTAAATTGCTTGCAGAGGAACAGATTCTCTGAGTGAATGCCATGATGTCTTTCATTAAATGAAGAGCTGTTGATTACAGAGAACAAACTTAGATCCTCCTGTTGAGCTGCAGCAATGAGACACTGGAGCGTAAGAGTTATTTGATTAACACTGGTTATGTCATAATTCAATTATCTAGGGAATGCACTAAATGCGGTTCTAAGTTCAGTGTCTGACAGGGTAGATGCACTGACTTACAATACTTGAAGTCATTTGCGTGTGATGCTTGGGAGTAGTCACACCTCATGTTACATTTAAATGGAACCACTGAGTTTCAATTTGAGCTACTGACTTTGATTAATTTCAGATGCGTTTGCCAATCATCTGTTATCTACACTCACTGGTCACTTTAATTTAATTTAATTAGGTACACCTGACCAACTGCCAACATGGCAGTAACTCATGTAGGCATGTAGACATGGTCAAGACGATCTGCTGCAGTTCAAAGCACAGGCTCACCAAAAATGGACAATAGAAGATTGCAAAAATGTTGCCTGATCTTGATCTCTGCAGTGACATTTGGATGGTAAGGTCAGAATTTGGCGTCAACAACAGATGGATCCATTCTGCTTTGTATCAACAGTTCAGGCTTGTGGTAGTGGTGTAATGGTGTGGATATTTTCTTGGCACATTTTGGGCCCATTAGTACTAATTGAGCATTGTGTCAATGCCACAGCCTACCTGAGGATTGTTGCTGACCTTGTCCATCCCTTTATAACCACAGTGTACTCATCTTCTGACGGCTACTTCCAGCAGAATAACGTGCCATGTCATAAAGCGCGAATCATCTCAGACTGATTTCTTGAACATGACAATTAGTTCACTGTACTCAAATGGCCTCCACAGTTACCAGATCTCAATCCAATAGAGCTAGTAAGGTGTACCTAATAAAGTGGCCGATGAGTGTATATTCTTTTTCACTCTGTGTGTTGATTAGACCGTTTTGGCTTCATAACTGTAGTACATTTTGAAAAATCAGTGGCTAATTAGTCATAATTATTACATGTCAAATCAAGTTTTTTTTTTTTAAAGCAAAAATAGTAGTGGCCAAAATATTAAATATCATGGATGTGTATCACTGAATGATCCACTATTCTCAGAGGAATGGAAATTATTATTTTCACCTGATACATGAAGCCAAATTTTCAAAAGCTGAGAGTGTCACATTTGGTATTTGTTGTTTTGAATGCAAATGTAAAATTCATAAAATATAAAGAAAGGGAACAGGAAAAACTGGACACCAAATCAATATTTGGCCATGTTCTCAAAGAAATCCACATTTTTTCTTGCCTACTACAAATTTGTACAATTGGATTGAAACTGAACAATATGTGGCCATCAAAATAAGGATACCAAAATAAAAGTTTAGTTTAACAGATATCTTCACCTCGTATTTATATTATGTAAAGACCTCAAAATGACAGGTTTTAGGAATTTACCTGGAAGTGAATAAAATAATAGTAGATAAATTAATTGTACACATATTATGCTCAAAGTTCATTCCTTCATTTTCATTTCGGCTTAGTCCCTTTATTAATCTGGGGTCGCCACAGCGGAATGAACCGCCAACTTATCCAGCATATGTTTTACGCACCGGATGCCCTTCCAGCTGCAACCCATCTCTGGGAAACATCCATACACATCCATACTCTCTGGGAAACATCCATACACACACAAACATACACATTCACACTCATACACTACGGACAATTTAGCTTACCCAATTCACCTATACTGCATGTCTTTGGACTGTGGGGGAAACCGGAGCACCCGGAGGAAACCCATGCCAACACGGGGAGAACATGCAAACTCCACACAGAAGCGCCAACTGACCCAGCCGAGGCTCGAACCAGCGACCTTCTTGCTGTGAGGCGACAGTGCTATCCACTGTGCCCCCATGAGGCCCCATGCTCAAAGTTACTTTTTTTTTTCTACGGGTATGGGATGATTTTAAACTAACAAAAGATACATTTAAACAGACCTTATACAATACAAGCTTAGATAACTTTTAAAACAAGGGGAAAATCATCAATGATGTAATCTCACCACCAAACATTGTGGCCAATCAAACGCTGCCTGGCCCATTAATATAATTGATCCTGTGTGGATTTTACACTCACAGGATTTACATGAGAACAAGAAAACTATGCTATTTGAGTACTTGCAGTATGCCATTTCCATGTATTTAACTCCATTATTCAACTGTCTCAGATATATCCAGATTTCATTCAATGCCACTTTTAAGGTTATTGATTCAATGTCAGCACACTAGTCTCATGTTAACACAAATGCTATAATGTACTTGTAAGGTGCATTTCAGTTCAATTGATTGATATTGTTATGCGAGATGAGCAAAAGTGAGTGAATGATAAATGAATTGGCATCTCTTTAAGATTTCCACATCCTGTCTTCATCAGCTGTCTAAAATTCAAGACTTAATTGGAAATGTTTTATATCGCTTGGCATGTGCATTACTGAAATGTAATTAGCCATTAAACAGACACTAAAATAATTTTAAGGGGAGCACACTTAAACAGAGCACGATTTTCAGCAGAACACTTCACCAAGGCTTGTAAAATCTTGCCCTCGGAGCTGATTTATTCTGTATCATAGCGAGTCATTTGGCAGCAGGGCCTCTAGACTAACAAAAGCCAGATCTGAATCTTTGCAATGAAGTGGGTCCCCTGGTGCTCCGATCGTTGCTCCAAAGGTGACATAATGGGTTGGAGGACAGCC
This sequence comes from Danio choprae, assembly GCA_903798125.1. NCBI lineage: Eukaryota > Metazoa > Chordata > Actinopteri > Cypriniformes > Danionidae > Danio > Danio choprae. The sequence goes on from CAIGQW010053582.1 coordinate 1,557,416, forward strand.
AGAGATCCTGATGTTGGCGTGCGTGCGTGCGTGCGTGTGTGTGTGTGTGTCAGGTCAATCATGAAGCAGATCCCTGAAGGCTGGCTTCATTTTGCATTCTGTCATTTAAGCCAATGATAGTCAAGCAGAACAAGGAAGAGTTAAATGTGTGTGAGGACATTCAGAGAGAATTCTGTTATCATGGCACCATCGAGGGGGTCAAAAATTAGTGAAAAAATAAACACAGATGTACACTGGCAGGACTTTTTTAGAAAGTATTCAGCTCTCTTCTCTGCAGGTGTCACTGAAAACTGATTTAACATATTCATAATCATCTACCATTACAGTATCATAGCACATTATTATGAAACATGTCTTTGTATGGGGTTAAATAATGGTGTAATGCAGCATCAGTGGTACACTGTTAACAATTTCTTGTAGAATCTACAGTAATTTACTGGCAACAGTTCACCAGTAACTTACTGTAAATCAGTTAAAACAAAAATACTGTATTGACATTTACAGCACCATTTATATTGCTGTATATGTATTTACAGCATTGCATATATTTACTGTAAAATATACATTCATTTTCCCAATGCAACTTTAAAATACAGTAACATACTGTATAACTGTCCTGCAGTAAAATACAGTTCATATTACAGTTAAATACTGTTTAATTTACTAAAATTGTTAACAATATAGTTGTAGTGCAGCAGTTCACCAGTAACTTACTGTAAATCAGTTAAAACAAAAATACTGTATTTACATTTACAGCACTATTTATCTTGCTGTATATGTATTTACAGTATTGTATATCTTTATTGTAAAATATAGCGATTTTCACAATGCAACTTTAAAATATAGTAACATACTGCATAACTGTCCTACAGTAAAAATACAATTCATATTACAGTTAAATACTGTGTCATTTACAAAAATCATTCACAGTGTACTGTACTACCGTGACTTTCCAACACATATCTTACATATATTCTTATAGAAGCACCTTGAGGGACCATTTTCATACCATGCTATATGGATATAGTATAATATATGGGGTAAGCTCTGACATATTTTCACTTAAAGGGATAGGGTTAACGCAAAAATGAAAATTGTAAACATTCTCTTACCTTCATGTCATTCCAAACCTGCATTCTGTAGCACATAAAAGATGGTATTTTGAATGCACAAAACAAAATCATTCTGGTTACCACTGACTTCTCAAAACAAGTCGTTCATCTTCAAATTAAGATATTTTAGATGAAATCAGAGAGCTCCCTCATCCTCCATAGACAGCAAGGTTCCCGGCTTAGTCAAAATCCAAGAACGTACCAAACAAACATCCTCAAAACAGACCATACGCCTTAAGTGGTTCAATCAGAATAGTTTCAAGCTACAAGAATATTGTATGTGCACATAAAACAAAAATAATGACTTGTATTATTATATATCAGTGCACAGAGCTTATAAATGTGCACTCTATACTGACAATGAGAAGTAAATGTTGATTTATTTTGTTTATTTATTTATTGTTTTGTTGAGTTATTTTTTCATATGTGCACAAATGTATTCAAACTTAAGCCAAAACCAGATTATATTGTTAGCTTATTTGTTTGTTTGTTTATTAATTCATTTATTTTTAATAACCCGTGAATTTCATTGTAAAAGCCATATATTTAACTACTGTATAAGCAAATGCTTCTTTCTTTTTGACCAAACTGATATCTGAGACGGGATAAAATATATTATTATTATAATTTTTTTTTTTTAAAGGTTGTGAGATGTGTTTTATGGTTTTATGCAGACACATGATGAGAAAAAGGCAACGTTCCCACGTTACATTTTCCTTCTCATTTTTTTTTTTTTGTGTGCTTTGGATGTGCATTGTTTCAGAGTCATTCCAAGGGGAAAACCTAAGCTTATTTTGGAAAACCATGATTTTACCAGATGAGAGTGTGGGAATGTGTGTCAGAATAGAAGAAATGATGAAACTTTGTTCTATGCACCCTTACTCCTAAAAGTGGACTTTAGCTTTAGGTTTACAGTTCATTTGACTTCACGTAAGAGGGATGAAATAGAAGACTGGACGGTGAACTTGACACTCACATATTTTCACACATTTTTTTTTTCCATTCCAGCTGAAGCAGGGAAAATATGTATTATGGAGCCCTAGGTGATTGCAGGCAAGCCCCTGTACTATAAATCGTCATTTTGCTGCTCTGGCAGTTTTATTTTTTATTTTGTTTTTTTTTTTGCTCTGAATAGAGCTAGTTTGATGACCTCTACGAAACACCATTTAATCACTCACTCATTGTTTCATTCACTCGGTTAATGTGCCTGTAATTCCTCTGGGAGTATTTTAGTTTAGCTAACAGGCAGTGATGGACGATATCTTTTTTTTTAGGTATCTGTATTGAAGTGTGTTTATTTTAGAAAATGGTTATTACATCCTTTAACAAAATATTATACTTTTGAATCCCACTACATTTCATAAATATAGCAGAGTTCAAAGTTATTATGTTAAGTTATTAAGTTGAAAAAATGTACATGTTGAAAATTTATTCCTAAATTAGCAGCTCAGTGCTTTAAATGATCCATTCAAAGGTAGGCTACAGTTAAAGACTCACTGACTCTCTGATTCAAATTATTCACACAGAGCAAGTCTCCAGGTAATCGCTCACTGATTCAAATGATCCTTTAAGAGTGAGTCTCCAGTTGATGACTCAGTGATTCAAATGATCCATTCAAAGTCTCCAGTTTTCCACTCACTGATTCAAATGATCCATTCAAAGTGAATGTCTAGTCAACCACTCACTGATTCAAATAATCAGTTCAGAGTAAGGTTGCATTCTAGTCCAATTTTTTTTATGCTCTTCACTTCCTAACTTCCCTCCAGCTCTTTCACTCTGATGTACATCACTGAGTTTCCACTACTGGCAGATATGTGAGTATGTTTAAATGAAATGCCCTGAACCCTTGAGCAATTGGGAACTACACTGTTATGATGTTACAATCATATTGCATTCTGGTACATATAGGTGCTTGAGTGGGCATAAAAAGCAGACTATGGTATGTTCATGAAAACTTCCCTCGTTCACTTGACGAAGTGAAGCGTGCTTTAAAATGGTGGTGGGGATTTCCTCCAAGGGAACAAGTGAATGGAAGTTTGCGAGTGCGTGTCTGTAAGTGTAGTGGAATACAGTAATGGCGCATTTCCACTGGCACGCTGGGAGCACAGCATATTGAGAATTTTCAGTTCATTCATTTGGAAGTTAAGTGTAAAAATCCACACAGTGCATTATGGGATTGAAAGTGGCAATTACTGAGCTGAAATCACTTATATGTAGGCTACTTTGAGAGTGTATTCCTTCACACTTTCAGTTTACATCTTGAACCATGTATTTATGCATTGATCATTTCTTGCACATGTGAAAATGCATGTGATAAACGTGTAAACATGTTGTCTTCCACCTGATTAACACAGGCATGCTCAGCCGTAAATTTGACATGACCCAGAGCAGGGGCGTTGTAGCGTTGCCAGCAGCACAGACCGCAGATTGACGCTGTAGTGGAAATGTATTGTAAGTCTCCAGTTAACAACACACTGATTCAGAAGATCCAGCCGAAGTATCCAGTCAAGCACCCACTGATTTAAATGATCTGTTCAGAATGAGTCTCCAGTTGATGACTCAATGATTCAAATGAATCCCAGGTGATGATACACTGGGCAACTTTTTGAGCAACGCTGGTCAATTGGTGCTTTTTAAAACATTATCGGTTGGGTTTAGAGAAGGGGGTGGGTGGGTGCATTGGTCAGTCAGTCAGTCGACAGCGGCCTCTGGTGGATTTACGTGAGAACAATAGGTGCGAATGGCACTCGCAAGAGAAATTTGAGATCTCAAAAAGCATAGACAGCGGCCTCTGGTGGATTCTGGAAAACAAAAACTGCAAAACAAGTACCTCCTAGGACATATTTGGCGCTCTCCAGAAAAGTATATAGGGTTACGTTTTCAGAATGAGCCTGGGTTGGTATTTCTTTATTGGCCTAATTGAGTTTTAAGTTAAAAATAACGCCAATGTAACACAAACTAATGTGTTAGTCAACATAGATCTAAAACTAGAAAAATTACATAGCATTTTTCTTAAATACATTTTACCCAGTTGTTTTATGGATATATTGTATCTTTTTATTTGTCAACAGACATTTACACACATGTTGTTGTAAACTTAAACAGACTTTTGGAAAGGACTTACCTTGTTAAAATTAGTTTTTGCAGGCTCGGG
>CAIGQW010053582.1:1576298-1603076 GCA_903798125.1 Danio choprae
CAAGTAAAGTCATGATATAAAGATACATTATCAAGTCATGAGTTCATGTTAGTTACACTTGGCTTTAACCAAAGAGTTATTTAATACATTAATTAACAAACATGAACGAACAAGTAATTAAGGTAGCCGTTATTCACAAATGGACTCATTTAGCTAAAGATTGTTCTTGATTAGCACATGCCTTAACTCATCGTTAATTCATGATGAAGTAACATTTAGTGTACGTACATCATTATTCAGGGGCGTCACGGTGGCCCAGTGGGTAGCACGATCGCCTCACAGCAAAAAGGTTGCTGGTTCGAGCCTCGACTGGCCCAGTTGGTGTTTCTGTGTGGAGTTTGCATGTTCTCCCCGTGTTGGCGTGGGTTTCCTCCGGGTGCTCCGGTTTCCTCCACAGTCCAAAGACATGCAATATAGGTGAATTGGGTAAGCTAAATTGTCTGTAGTGTATGAGTGTGATTAAGTGTGAATGGGTGTTTCCCAGTGATGGGAAGGAAGGGCATCCGCTGCTTAAAACATATGCTGGATAAGTTGCCGGTTCATTCCGCTGTGGCGACCCCAGATTATTAAAGGGACTAAGCCGAAAAGAAACTGAATGAATGAACATCATTATTCATGTACTGTTAATGTAAAATATTTCCAAGCATTTAAAGAATAAGATAATGAACTGTTTCTTTTTAAGTTTTGTATTGCGCTCTGAGGTTCACTTATATTGTTATCAAACGTTTTGTTTAAAAATCATCTAGAAATTACAATAGGCTATTTTTTGTAATGTTTTGACCCCCTCACCAGAATACACTAGCTATGTTTCCATCCAAAATGCACATTAAACTTGGATACCTTGTAAAACATTAGCGAATGAAGCACAGTTTCCATCTAATGAGTCAAAGAGAACAAAATGGTCTTTTCAAAACATGTATATTAAATTGCTTGTGCCTCAGAAGACAAAACACAATAAACGTGATGGCTTTTGGAGGCTCTTCTGGAGCGCAGATGCTCAAGACAGTTCTGTGACCAAACCACTTTCATGACGGACTTTGGCTAATGCATAAGAATTACCAAAACAATATTTCAGATGTTTTACAATGTAGTCTGTCTGGTGGTTTGTCCATTAATGCCATCCCACCTTTGTTGTTATCTCATGATCTCTTATAACAAAATCGACTATAAAATGTTTATCATACTCAGTTATGCACAAACGTTTTTATGTGCATCTTGTCATTTCTATCAAAAAATATTGTTTTATGCAAAAATAGGTGGATGGAAATATAGCTACTGTTTAAATACGCAAGGAAGATTTAGTAGTAAATGCCCACTGATGTAATTGGCTAACAGTTTTACATGTTTAAAACTTTTTAACGCTTGGCTTCTACATTTACTTCCCAAAGTTTGAAAGCATAAATGTGTGACCAACAGCCTGCATTTTTCATAGATAGACACTGCTGTGGTTTAGGTTAAAAACGCTTGAGTGCATATAGATGCATATAAAGTACATATCAAACCATCTGTTATTATTGCTTTAAAGCATAGGTCTCAAACTCGATTCCTGGAGGGCCGCAGCTCTGCACACAGCTGATCCAAATAATCAAGATGGTCAAGACTACAATAGACTATTAAGCAGGTGTGAGTTGGAGATAGTTGGAGCTAAACTATGCAGAGCTGTGGCCCTCCAGGAATTGAGTTTGAGACCAATTTCTTTAAAGCTTCCTCATTGCTTGTGACATTGTTGGCACAGCATCATTTTACATTTTCTTCTAAAATTCCAGAATTGAATTGTGCCTTATCAGCAAATAATCATACAAATATGTATTAATACAAATAAATTAATACAAATATGTATTAAAATTAAGGTAACAATGGACCAAACTCTTACTGACATGGTCTGGAACTTTCATCTGAAAAGTGCAACCACTTTTTTCATAAGTTTGGGATGTTGATGCAAAGTACATCATCTTCAGGTCATCTTTAGTTTTTGCATAGATATTCTTCACAGAACCATCAACATCATTAAGGAACTTTTATTTTTGAGAATGCATGTTCAACAGGATTGGTGAATTATTCTGTAAACATGTTTCATCGCTTCTTTCTTTGCCAACTAGATTTATTAGTTACATATAGTAGCCATGTATGCACATAAATATCTGTGCTTGTGTGTAAATCCCTCTTCCCAGTGAGGGCTGTTAAATGTTGAGCTCACAGGGATTACTTGGTGACTGTGAATGTTGCTCTGGCAGGAAGTTCCCACTGCTTTCTCTATCAGGGCGGAAAATGCATGTTTGTCAGAGATCCTAAACCTGGCACTGATTTCCGCGCCTTGTCATTCCTCAACCCTGGCTCCAGCTCAGTCATTTTATCCATATCCTTTCCTCGCCATCCATAAGCACACAGATTAGGAGACAAGCAACTGCCAAAGGGGTCCGATTGGTTTTATGTGAACCTGTTTTCACAGTGTGTCCTATGACTAATTGGGGAGTCTGTCTCTCAAAACAGTCCCATTGTTCATGGCATTATCTACCTTCACTTCCATTGTAACTGGCCTGACTGTGTTTTTTCACTGGCCTCAAACCAGACAACCCTTTAGTGAAGTAACCATTCGGAGCAAGACATCAAAGGGCATAGGACTTTGCTTCATTGTCTTGTCAGGAACTTGTTCAGCTGACCAGTTATCATTCCCAGAAAAGAGAAGCTTTTCCCATTAAAAGTTGCTTACGCGAGCTTAATGCTTTAGACTGCTGGTATTTCCAATGTCTGAGAGGCTGAAGAGTCAAATAAAGCATTGAAAAGAGTCTGATAAAGCATTGGGATACTGTAGAAAACTAATAAGTTAACTTAATTCCTTCATGTTCTCACAACACAAATCGATTGTATGAGCCCCAGCATTTTTTTAGTGTTCAAAGGAATATTTCACACTTGTGATTTAGAAGTGGTGTTATGAAAGACTACAAATTGCAGAGTTAAGACTGGTTTTGTGATGTTAAACATCTACAATGAAAAATATCAGAAAAGGTGGAATTTGGAGTTTTTTTTTAAAGTGCTAAGTTAATTTATGAACAGAATATCTATCTGTCTGTATGTCTGTCTGTCTATCTATCCATCTAACATTTGTTAAGATATTTAATTTATATTTAGACTGTCAGTGGTATTCCTCTGTGTTGAGTTTCTTCGCTGGTGTTTTGTTTAAACAAGAAATAGCTGTAGTGCTAACTTACTGTACAAGTAGCTCAAACTCGATCATTAAGAGGCGGGAACCGGCGTTCGTGTAACATCTTTAATCACAAAGTAAACACAAAACAAAAGTATCACCATGAACACAACACTTGTTAAATACTTAGCTCGGCCCCACAAACACTTGTCAACGCTACTAAGCTGACCAATCACAGAGCTTTTGCTACGGGTCGTTGCGAGGTGAAGTTACATTTTTTGAGAAGTGCACAACCGGGTCGTCGTCGAACCATTCGTGTGCACTCGACAAAGAAGTATAAATCAGCTTTTAGACGTTAGTGTTAGTAGTGCTGTTAGTTAGTTTTCATCTCATAATAAACACAGTAGTTACATTCTCTGGTAATTATTACTGTATGTAAGCTAATTCAATTACTAACTCAGTTACTATTATAACTAATTACTTTTCTAAGTAACATGCCCAAAACTGTGTATGATTTGGAAAATCTGTGTATTTATGCATTTAATCACTCACGTTTCTTACCTGCTGCAAGACAATGTTTATCTAATTTACTTCAGCACAAATGACTCTCTTCTTGTTCATCTGAACTTTTACATTTTATTCACGATAAATAGACATAGAAAATTCGGCTAGACAGCCATAATTGCTTTCAGAGAGAGAGAGAGAAATCATTAGTCACGTTTAACTTTTGCAAATGCTTTACCAGGACAAGATTACAAGATCAGAAACTAAGAGTCTATGAAATAATAGTAAACGTTACATACAAATATTAATCAAATCAAATATTAATTGAGTAGCAAAAAGGTCGCTGGTTCGAGCCTCGGCTGGGTCAGTTGGCCTTTCTGTGTGGAGTTTGCATGTTCTCCCCGTGTTGGTGTGGGTTTCCTCCGGGTGCTCCGGTTTCCCCCACAAGTCCAAAGACATGCGGTACAGGTGAATTGGGTAAGCTAAATTGTCCGTAGTGTATGAGTGTGAATGGGTGTGTATGGATGTTTCCCAGAGATGGGTTGCAGCTGGAAGGGCATCCGCTGCGTAAAACATATGCTGGATAAGTTGGCGGTTCATTCTGCTGTGGCGACCCCAGATTAATAAAGGGACTAAGCCGAAATGAAAATGAATGAATGAATTAATTGAGTACAGAAATATTCAGTTTTCAGTTAATAAGGGTCTCTAGCCATCACCTTTGAGGTGTAGGTAAGGTACGAAGGTGTATCTCGAAATGTACTGCCCTAGTGACAAGCTAATGATCTTGTTTTTTTCCAAACAAATAATCCATTCCTAGATCCCCAAAATGGTTGAGAATTACCATTCCTTTTTGTACAAATGGTCCATTATCCTTCCTTGCTAAGACATTACTTGCAACTAAAGGCTCTAATGTCTGTAGCAGAGGCTTTTCAGTGCAAAGCTCCACAGATGACAGGAAGTATTTCACCACCTTCACCTAAAAGACGCCCCCCCATGCGATCAGAGAAGCCTCACTACCGTTTCACTGTGTTGAAGGCTGGGCCAGCAATACAACCACTGCAACCCTTGGATCCTGTTGTTGATGGACTTGAACTCAAACTCAAGCCCAGCAAGCTGCCTCAGCCTTCCCAAAAGCAGGAGCTCTGGATTTGGTTTCCAACGCCGCAAGCCTGGGGCTCAGCTTCCTTCCCCTGGAGCCCCAGAGACTGCGGGGGCTCAGGATAGAAAAAAAGAGAGGTATGTTCAGCCAATTTTCTCATCAGGACAAGTGCTTTGATGATGGGTTTCACTGGCTGCAAGCACACAATACAGCCCAGGAATAACACACTGTAAAGCCAGATTAATTGAGATTGGACATCTGCCTTTGAATCTTAAAAACATAGTTCACCAAACATGAAAATTCTATAATCATTTCATTGTCATTCTAAAACTGTATGACTTTCTTCTCTGGAAGAGAAAAAAACAAGATGCTTTGTAAAAAAAATTATTACTACTATTTTTTTTTTTTAAACAAATAATTAAAATCAATGTAGTCCGCAGTGGGATAGACTTCAGAGACATATGACTTGCTAAACCAATGTATCAAGATGTCACTGATCAGGATGTCGAAGAAGTCAAATTTGGCTTTGATCAAACACTCAAATGGTGACACAAAATAAATCTAACTAATAGAAGATGCATGTTGGAGGCAGCACTAGAGCATCTCAACCCTATCCTGGAGCTATAGAGGCAGCAAAGGGTCTTGTAGAAGGAAACAGGTCTTGCCAGACTCTGACAACCAAACAACACCAAAATAACACAAAAGAGGAGTTTGTTTCACTTGATGAATGAAATCCATTGGATTTTTACACTGTAGAAACCCTTTTATCCTTGGAGGCTGGAAGGAAAAAGAAAATGGCCTTTGATCCAACCCTCAAATGTTAACATAAATATAAATCGAACTAACGGATGAAGCATGTTGGAGACGGAACCAGTGCATCACTCCCCTATTCTTGAGATAAAGTGGCAGCAGAATTGTGTAGATGTAATAGAAACAGATCTTGACAAACTTAGACAAGTCAGTCTATACCAGTCTTGTCAAATATACTATCCAGCACCACAATACAAGAAAATATTACTTTTTGTCACCTAAAGAATGGAACTCATTGGAGTTTCATACTGCATCAATCTATTATATCCTCAAGCCATAAGAAGCAGCAGAGATGAAGAAAAAAATGAATAGAAAAACAGACTGTATTAGTATGTCAAATTGTATCTGCATATGTAACATTTGTCCACATTTGGACAAGACTTAGGTCACAGTATTTGATTATAAGAATACATATCCTAATATATACTTATGCTAAATCCCAATTCTACCCCTTACACCTGGCCTTTCCATACACCACCTTTTTTTGGGGGTGGGGGGGTGTTTTATGCCTCATTTCTACTGACTGGTATGGTTCAGTTTAGTACAGTGCGGTTCAGTAGGGATCATCTTGATCAGGGTTGTGTTTCCAATTCCAATAGCACTCTTTTGGTAGGCATGGTGTATGACAATATACTGTAGCATTCTTGCTTAAAGAATAAAGCTGTATGGGTTATCCACATATCGCATGTGAGAAGCACTTCTCAAACTTCTCATACAAAAAAATAAGCTTTATATACATTACATTAATACTTGTATAGAAATGTTATGCACTAATTTTTTACTACTATTTTATGAACAGGATTTGATGATGGCTGCAGTTGAGTGCTAATGCGAATTACTGAGTGTCTGTAATTACAAAAAAACAACACATACAAACACATACAGACCCTTACAGTCACCAAAATATGACCAATTACAGAAAAATAAACCCAAAACTTACATTTAGCAAATGCTTACATATTTGTGATCAAAAATAATAATATACAATCAGTACAAACCTCTCAGTATCTTTATTCTCCAGCAGCACCTATAACCTCTTGTGAAATGTATTTGTGTTTTAGGTTGCTGAAAGAACCATTTTTTGCACTTCACTCCCACAGTTTCTAACTGGATGGGAGAAGCACTTCAACTTAATCATGCGCATGTTATTGAACACAAACTTTATCTTAAATATAGATGTGCAGAAAACACATGCAAATAGAGAAAGCGAAACCACTTGCACTTTCCACACATTTTTAGATGCTCTCTAAAACAGCTTGTCATGTGGCTAGTCAAGTAGACGACAAAGTTTGTTTTGCGGATCATCCATGGCATGACCATTGCTGTGCGCCCTTATTGTTATTTTTGTGCATTCTAAAAAAAAAGGAAAATCAGTTGCCTTATTGGTGAAAATCCCCATGGTTGAATGAGGAAATGGCATTAAAATTCAAAGTGATCACTTTGTTCATCTAAAATACTTGATAATTCATTAACCCCTATTTAAAATGTAATTCTAACAACATTCTTATATTACTTATTAAATGTTACTTATATTTTGTCTTAAATCTAACACTGCTACATGTATTTTGGTACCTCCAAGCCCTGCATATTTTCTTGTCCGATACTCAGTGACTTCACAACATACCATGTCAGAAACTACAGATTAGTAGCAGGAAATGTGCTTGTCTTACCGCATGTAATATCAATTCATAATGTTAATTAGAGTTGTTGTTTTTTTTTCATTGTCATTTTGTAGATGATTTGTGAGCACAAAGTAAATGATCAGTGTTTACAGCAGTGGCCACCAAACTTGTTCCTGGAGGGCCGGTGTCCTGCAGATTTTAGCTTCAACCCTAATCAAACACACCTGAACAATCTAATCAAGGTCTTACTAGGTATACTTGAAACACCCAGGCAGGTGTGTTGAGGCAACTTGGAGCTAAACCCTGCAGGGACACCGGCCCTCCAGGACCGAGATTGGTGACCCCTGGTTTACAGTCTCATGATTATATCGCACCTATACAATATATAATCATGTGTAACAGTGTAGGAGACGTGTTCTATTACTTTCTTTTCTCAATTCATTCATATCACAGTATCAGATAAAAATTCTGTTCAATGAAAGAAACAAAGGATGCTATGTTTTGAGATAAGAGACGTCCCATTGTATCCACCGCTCTTGCTGAAGCGCAACATTACTGACTGTTCAAACATGAGCAGCCTCTGCCAAAACCCCACACGCTTTCTATAGTCTGTGGCTTTAATCAAGCTGTGGATCTATCCTAAAATCCCTCTGCCATTAAGTGTAGATTTGGCATGATAAATGGAGACTCTGCGTACTGGGAGTATACAGCAAAAAATGGGTCCAGCTCTGCTTTCATTCCATATGACAGACTGGAAAAAGAAAGGGAAGAGACGAATGTGACAAAGGTTAAAGCTAGGTAGAGAAATAGACAGAATGAGAGCATCAATGATCTTTTTGACTAGTGAAGTAACAGTCTGTGCTGGATTGTTTGCAGAATTGGCAAGAGTTGCTGAAATCTGCTACTTTTCATTTTATTGGCTGGTCGATGAAACATGTTTTTTAATAGTCCACTGGGAAACATAGTTTGCAGATGTCCATAAAATAGTTACTTATTGTTATTACTGAAGTGATAAGTATATGCAATTTCTTCAGTGGTATTCATTCATTCATTTTCCTTTGGCTTAGTCCCTTTATTCATCAGGGGTCGCTATAGCTGAATGAACCGCCAACTTATCCAGCATATGTTTTGCACAGCGGATACCCTTCCAGCTGCAACCCAGTACTGGGAAACCCCCATACACACTCATTCACACACATACACTATGGCCAATTTAGTTTATTTAATTCACCTTTACCACAGGTCATTGGACTGTTGGGGAAACCAGAGCACCTGGAGAAACCCACGTGAACACGGGGAGAACATGCAAACTCCACACAGAAATGTGGAGTGTCAGAAATGCCAACTGACCCAGCAGGGACTCGAACCAGCGACCTTCTTGCTGTGAGGCTACAGTGCTACCCAATGAGCCACCGTGTCACCATTCAGTGTTATTTCATTTGTAAAATTTCCACACAATCTTACACCAATTCGTAACTTTTTGATTTACTGACTAATTTGTATTAATTCGTACAATCTCATTCATACAATTTAGTATGATTTGCTCATCCCCCCCAATGACGGTTGGGTTTAGAGGTGGGGTTGGGTTGGCTACCATGCCTCCTTTTTAAAATCGTACAATTTTGTACAACTGAACACGTAGGAATCTGTACAAATTCGCCACTAAACTGACAAAACATAAAATACTTAAAGTTTCCTCGTAAGATCAGGCTGAAAATTTTGATATGCATGGGTTCCATAAGCAAATGCCAATTAAAGAATATAACGCATCCATGCATAATTAAAAATATTACCTTTTTGAGCGTCACAATTAAGTGAATTTCTTTGCTATAAACATGCTACATTATTGTCTATTATATATTATACTTTGGACTTACAATGGAGAGATTCTGATATCTACAAAAATGGCACAACAAAACTAAATATTCTTGTCTACTAGCCACCAGACTAGTATAGGATTGAACTAAATGTATGTTTTTATCAGAGTATCTGTATAATGTAATAACACTGTGTATAATGTATAAAATATAATTTGTATAATGTATAGCACTGCTATGTTTCTGTTTGTACAGATAGCTATTTTATATTTTCATGCTTTGTACTTTTATCTACAGCCACACACTCTATCTAAAGTCTTTAAATATTTTATATTTGCTTTTATTTTCTATTGCATAACCACTATTTCTCCACAATTTTGATTCTTATTGTTATTATTTTTTTGTAATTGTTGTTATTATTTTTAAGGTCACGAGTGGTTGTGGAAGCATTTCACTGCATATCATACCTGTCACGATCACTAGCAATCTAATCCTTGCGGATCGCTGGAGAACTACACATCACCAAACTGGACTACAAATACCATCATGCACCTCACACACACACCAGTTGCTGATTCCCCTATTACACACAGCTAGTAACTCATCATGAACTGAATACCTGGACTTTATATTCACCACACATATTGCTGAGTCTTGTTTTACCCCCGCATTTTTCCTTGTTTGTCTTGCATGCCTTGTTTTGACACTTTGCTTAGTTTATTGTTTCCGTTGTCTCGCCGCCTGTCCTGACCATTCGCCTGTTTCTGATTACACTTTGGATTAACTTCATGCTCCTGTTTGTCCCTGTTTTTGACAATTGCCTGCTCGACTACTCTTTAATAAACTGCACATGGATCCTCACCTTCATTGTCCAGCGTCTCACCGTTACAATAACATGTATGACTGTGTATGTGACAAATTAAATTAAATTTAATGCACAATTGTAGATCATTTAACTATACTTAACTTTTTTTTTGTTTAGTTGGTTTTTAAATCATGTTTTCATATGTAATTCTGATCTTTACTTACCATTTTTAAATTATTATTTGTGAAATTTACAGACATTTACTTTAGTTCTTTTTCCCCTTTAGTTTGAATTCACTTCAGTTAAAATGTTTCAAAGTCAAAGTTTTACCTTTTTAAAAAGTTGTTTCCTTTTTCCACTGAATCTAAAGTTCTGAATTGGCATCAACCAAAAAAAAAAAAAAAAACTAACACACTTGACCCGATGTCAGTATTGAGTGTCTGGCTTGCAGGCTTCTGTTATGTGGTGCAGTCCTGTTACACATTACATTTTATGCTTTGGTGGGTGGAAAACAAAATCCCATTAAACTACAATATAATTGCGTTACAGCCATGGAAGTACACGCAATTACACATCCCCAATTTTCACTGGCATGTCTTTTCTAAATCAACTTGATTACTTTGTTGTTCTTTGACATTAAATAATGTGGAAAAATGACCAAACTCCATCCAGGTGCGCATAAAGTGATTTTCAGCATATGACAGTAAAACTCAGTTAGCGCCACACGCTAACTTTAAAAACGCTAATACAGACAGCATAGCAGACAGAGGAAAAACCGTTTAAACATAAAGAATGTTACTCACTGATTTACTAGCTCCCTGAGCTTAGAAAACAACACCTCAGACTTTAAAATGAACAGTTAAGTCTGCGTTATAGGACTGAGGGTGGTTGAGGAGAGATTTATGTATAGACAATTACCAATGGAATTAAATAGAGTAGGGTTTTACTGCTGGCTGCATCGTGTGTGATCCACCGTATAGGTCTTGCTGGTGAGTAACTAAGTGCTTTAATTTCACACGCGTGCTGCTAGCCACTTAAACTCTAGTGGCTTCGTGGGCCGAGGTGTGGAACATTCCAGGCAATCAAACAATCAGGGAGTGTTTAAAGAGAGATCTGGCGGCCATTTCATGCTGTTTGAATTGGATACCCTTCTTGGTAAGGTGTGATAGTGTGCTGTGCCAGGTTACGAGGAACTGCGCGAACTTGTTTACCTTGTAATCCAGAACACATTCCACATTGCTGATCCGCTGAATGCTGACACTTTGATTTTTCAGCTTGTTTGTCAGCGTGATCAAAGTCTCTGGTGGATAAAGTCGGTTAAAAAATATTTGTTGTTGCAATCAGGTCCACATGTGGGCTGGAACAATGTTGCCAGAAGAGTCCAAATCCACTCAGATGTGTTTGGATTGACAAAAGGGATTTGGCAAGAAGAAGGGGACTTGCTGGATATTGTTTGTGGTGTGACATGCGCATGGATTGTTTGATGAGTGTCAATCTTTGTGTATTATTATGCATGACTGTTGTGCATGACTATTGTGCTTGCTTTTTGTTTATTTGTGCTTTTGGATTGCATTGTGAGACCTTGATCTCTGCTCTGATAACCTTTGATGATGAGAATTTAATTATACATTTAGAGATCATTACATTTTACACTTTTTTTGACATTATAAAAGTTTTGAACCATAAAAAAGTACAGGCAGTTTATTATGCCGTTTTCTACCATATATTCAGCCCAGGCTCATCGGAAAAACAAGTCTCGGTATGCATTTTTGCAAAATGTAAAATATGTTGCTCTGGGTACATTTTGTTGCACATTTAAGATGAAAAGTCCACTAGAGGGCACTGTCTACATTTTTACATAGTCTTAAATATGTTAAGAGTATGCTTTGTTGTACGTTTCAGAAACATGTCCTTCTTGTGCACGTTCACAAGAAGGTAGAGCTTGTAAGATCACCAAGACTAGCGAACCACTGACCTAAACCCTTTCTCAAACCAATCCAGTGGTGTTTTCAAAAGCAAAGGGATGAGAAATGTGCCCTGGGACCGTGTAGTTTTATCTTGTTGTACATTGCTTGTATCTGTTTTGTGTTATCGTGCTTCACTGGACTCGAACCAGAGTTCTTTGGACAAGGGGGTTTTTGATAAACAGTTTTTTCCTGCTTTTGTTTAAAAAAAAAAGTCGCTATTCACATGAAAATGCCAAAACAAACTGTGATGCATGTTAAGGGCATGCCGAGCAGTGATAATGACACTTTTATGCTGTGTTCAAACCAAACGGGGAATTATATATTTCGCGAGTAAACTGCATAAAAGTCAATGCAAATGTAATAAAAGAGCCGGATTACTGTCCCGTGGTTCGAATGTACAGAATTTGCCTCATTCGCATCTTGCGCTTCGGTGTGAACCCAACCATGTTGGCCAATAAGAAATCAAAAAACAGCGCACACATTGATGCCATAATGTGAAAACTGTTGTCCACATGACCACACTGTACCTGGAGTTTTGGAATATCTTCACCCTGGCTGGAGTTTTCAGAAAGTTTCGGGTCCAGTCATCTGTTTCATGTAGACAAATAGTGAAACTGTAGAAAAAAGTGCCGTTTTGAAAATACCCATGTTCTTGTGGACAGGGCCTAGGTAAATGTGCTACCAAAACCAGTTTCTCTGAAACAAATAATAGATTAATGAGAGCAAAGATTACCCATTTGAAATGCCCAAATTAATGAACCAACTAACCCAAATTAAACAACAATTCTGTAGATACATACATTAGAGTCAACAGTACATTCCACAAGAACTGTCCAAGATAAGGCTGTTTTCGGTGGGTTCATGAAATCTAAAAAGCCACTGATTCCCTGGTGCAAATTTTTTATTATTGTAAGCATTATTATTTTGAACACTAACATTATTATTCAAATTTTTTATATTATTAGTATGATTGTTTTATTATTATTATTTATCTCAATTTTTTTCATGTTTTAATGTGGGCCTTTTTATATGTTAGTCAAATAGAAAATGAAAGTTAAATATTTAAAATATTTAAATGTGGTTTTTACCTTTTGGGTCCTTTTTGTAATGTATGTACACTGTAGCATTACATGCGCCTTGTAAAGTGTTACATTGCATTAGTATATAAGTAACATCTATATATTATTTATATTGCATGTTCCTGTCATAAAATCTGAAAGTTATTTTTAAGTGCTTACAGTGCATCCGGAAAGTATTCATATCGCTTCACTTTTCTCCACATTCTTTTATGTTACAGCCTTATTCCAAAATGGATTAAATTCATTTATTTCCTCAAAATTCTACACACAATACTCCATAATGACAGTGTGAAAAAAAAATTTTTTTTAATTGTTGCAAATTTACTAAAAATAAAAAACCTGAAAAATCACATGTACGTAAGTATTCACAGCCTTTGCTCAATACTTTGTTGATGCACCTTTGGCAGCAATTACAGCCTCAAGTCTTTTTGAATATGATGCCACAAGCTTGGCACAACAGTCTTTGGGAATTTTTGCCCATTCCTCTTTGCAGTACCTCTCAAGCTCTATTAGGTTGGATTTTCAGATCTCTCCAGAGATGCTCAATAGGATTTAGTTCTGGGCTCTGGCTGGGCCACTTAAGGACATTCACAGAGTTGTTGTAAAGCCACTCTATTGATATTTTGGCGATGTGCTTTGGGTCATTGTCCTGCTGGAAGATGAATCGTCGCCCCAGTCTGAGGTCAAGAGCACTCTGAAGCAGGTTTTCATTCAGGATGTCTCTGTACATTGCTGCATTCATCTTTCCCTCTATCCTGTGTAGTCTTCCAGTTTCTGCTGCTAAAAAACATCCCTGCCACCACCATGTTTCACTATAGGGATGGTATTAGCCTGGTGCCTGGTTTTCTTGAAATGTAACGCCTGGCATTCACTCCAAAGAGTTCAATTTTAGTCTCATCAGACCAGAGAATTTTTTTTCTTATGGTCTGAGAGTCCTTCAGAAGCCTTTTGGCAAATTCCTTTACTAAGGAGTGGCTTCCGTCTGGCCACTCTACCGTACAAGCCTGACTAGATTGCTGCACAGATGGTTGTCCTTTTGTAAGGTTCTCCTCTCTCCACAGAAGAACTCTGGAGCTCAGGCAGAGTGACCATCGGGTTATTAATCACCTCCCTGACTAAGGCCCTTCTCCCTCAATCACTCAGCTTAGATGGAGTCCAATAAATACTTATGTACATGTGATTTTTTCAGGTATTTTATTTTCAATAAATTTGCAACAATTTCAAAAAATCTTTTTTTTCACATTGTCATTATGGGGTATTGTGTAGAATTTTGAGAAAATAAATAAATTTAATTAATTTTGGAATAAGGCTGTAACAGAAAAAATGTGGAAAAAGTGAAGCGATATGAATACTTTCCGGATGCACTGTATCTCTGACCTTTACTGTGATCCACTGGAGACCTACCATGCATTATTTAATTTCTGAACCCGTATTTGTTTTTTTGGGGGGGGTTTTCACCAATTAAGGTGGAATGGTTATTTCATCATGAATGATAAACATAATTTGTGCCTTCTGTCTATATTGACTTTTTTTGGAGAGAGGTTAATAGCCAGCGGCAAGAGCTTTCATTAACCAAGACCAATAATTAATTAAATGTAAAACATGTAATTGAAGACAGATGTTGCAATGAGGCGGCAGTACTGTAGTTTTATTTCGGCATGTCGATGTAAAACAGGCCCCAGAGCTTGCTTTCATCACACAGATTAGGCATCTGAGAAAACTGTGAATGTGATTCTAAGGTAATGAAGTATAACTGTGATGTAACTCAAAACAATTCCTCACAGTGATGTTTGGACACACATTGAGCACTGCTTCACAAGACAACAGAACATTAAATGACTTTGAGGCGTACGCAAATGCCAGGGCCACAGTTTTACTCCATGCACTTTTTTTGTCTCTGCAGAACTGTAAGTATATGCAACATTTTACAGCCCATTATTTTGACAGAGTATAAGTCACCTGACAGTTTATCTGTGTCTCTGAGCAGCTTAATTGTATTTAAAAGCCAATAACTGAGTTACTATCATCTCAGTTTTATCAAATGGAAAACAGAAACTGACATTTCTGATACTGTAAGCGTAAGTTTGATACTTTCTTTTTATATTGGACTGTATATACTTTCTTTCTTTCTTTCTTTCTTTCTTTCTTTAAGAACTTGTGGCATCTTAGATTAGTTTTGTCACATTTGTGTTTGGTATTTCAACAATCATTATCATAAATCGTTGTTAATGAGATGCCTTTTTATTTACTTTTTGAGTTTTAGACAGTGTGTAGTGTGTATATTTGGACATAAAAACAAATCTACAGTTTATAAATGTCTAAGTTTTCTTTTCTTTTTTGCTAGAACTAGTGACTCATTGACTTTACCAGTTTACAGTCTACTTTACTAGTTACTTTGCTAGTACAGATTCGTTTTGTCACATTTGAGCTTGGTATTTCAACTATCATAAACGTGTTTTCATGGCCATGTAGATCTTATTTTGGGAGGTTTAATGGATCATACTATGCTTTTAGTTATGTCTTGTGTACAAAAAATATCTACAAAGAGATAAGTCTTTTTAACGTTTTTTAAGAACTAGTGGCGCATTGACTAGTTTTATACAAATTAGTTTTGGCACATTTGCATTTGGTATTTTAACAATTATATTCATAAATCATTATTAAAGTGGTCATATTATGCTTTTTTACGTTTTGAATTTTAGTCAGTTTGTGGTGTGTATGTTTGTGCACAGAGTACCGTACTACCAAGTAAGTTACATGTTGGGATGGATTTTGTGACAAATAATGTAATAATGTCATTGACCTGTGAGTGTCCACAAAAAAATATCCACAAAAAAAAGAGAAAAAATTGCTCTGCCTAGTTAAGTGTGTATATGGACTGCTAACTTTCAGCCTAATGCTAATTCCAGCAGTCTACAAACATTTTCTTCTTTCTTTCTTATTAAACAGGTATGCTTCAATAGCCATGAAGTCTTGTTTTCTGTCGAATCAAATGCTCTCTAGAATCTGGAGTCCCTCCCTCTAATATTAAATACCGTTCAAGTCAGAATTATTAGCCCTCCTAAATTATTAGCCCCCCGTATATATTCTCCCCCAATTTCTGTTTAACGGGAAGCATTTATTTTTACACATTTCTAAACATAATAGTTTTAATAAATTATTTCTAATAACTGATTTATTTAATCTTTGCCATGATGAGAGTAAATAATATTTTATTAGACATTTTTTCAAAACACTAGTATTTAGCTTCAAGTGTATTTTAAAGGCTTAAGATTAATCAGGCAAGTTAGGGTAATTAGTCATTATATAATGTCATTGCATAATGATAGTTTGTTCTGTAGACAATCAAAATAAAAATATTGCTTAAGGGGGCTAATAATATTGACCTTAAAGTGTTTTAAAAAACTTAAAACTTTTATTCTAGTCGAAATAAAGCAAATATAACTATCTTCAGTAGAAAAAAAATATTATAGGAAATGCTGTGAAAAATTCCTTGCTCTGTTAACCATCATTTGGTAAATATTTCAAAAAGAAAGAAAAATATCACACTACGGCTAATAATTTTGACTTCAACTGTATATTAGATTAGATAATAGATATAGCTGCAGCAGAAACCAGTCACTTGTTTACACAATTACTGTTGTTCATATGGCTAATAGCACATAATGTAGTGCACTACATAGAAGATAAATGATTTAGACTGTACACTGAATAAAGCTGCCTGTTTAAAGGCACATCAGGGGAGCTTTAATGATGTCTTTAGCTTTCCAAATAGTCCATTTGTGGTTATCTTTTGAGCCTGTGTTTTGGTTGCGTTTCATCCTCGGAGGATCAGAGCTGACAGCTTGTAAACTTTTGTAATGCCATTCATTAAAAACATAACTGTTTCCCATAACTCAGAAGAACAGCACAAGATTTATGTAATTATAGTTCATTTGAAACACAACAAATCATGATTCAGCAAAAACATCTATATTGTTTCTATTTTTACAAAAACAATGACTGAAACCACACATATGCAAAAGAAAACTCTCATAAGCATTATAAGTGTTGAGATGTTATGTTTCAAATGAACTATAATTACAGTATTACATATTTCAATATATTTACGATTGAAGTAATATTTAATATAATGTAACTATGTAATGTAATAATGTACATCTTAAATACACAGTATTTCATCATAGATCATAAGAGAGTAGGAGAAACTGTATTGTAAGTCTAGCTGTGAGGTGTCTTTGAATACCAATGCAGATGTACATGCAATTGAATTGTTGATATCAACAATGCATATCCTGAGATTGAATATTAATCAGGATAGCTGAATATGAAATGTTGGTATCAATAACTTAATTGTTACTATGAAAAATGCTGATTGTTGCTATCAAAAGCTTAATTGTTGATATCAAGAACTGAACTGTTGATATCAGAATGCCTATTGTTGATATCAAGAACTGAATTTCTTGATATCAACATTTTAATTCGTGATATCAACCATTCAAATCTTAATGTCAATAAATTTATTGTTCATGCAGTTTAATTCATGCAATTATTGTATAGTGTAAATTTGATTGGTCACTATTGGTTTGTAAGCAATCAATCAAAGGCAATTTCCATGTGTATTTTGTCAGTAAAGCTGATTCTAGTAAACCTCCAGCACATGCATTCAGTTGAATGGCTGGGACTGTCCTGAAATTTAAATAAAGAATTAAATAGAACCTCTTGTGATTTAAAATATGTCGATCCAACGGTGAACACTGTGTTACCTGTAAGCTCTGTTCCACAGGCTTTACTGTGAAAAACACCCAGCAGGCACAGGACGTCAGTATGATGTCAGATTGACTTTGTACCCCAACACCTCAGAACCCAACGTCAGTCCGACGTCAATGTTCAACCTAAAATCAACCAAATATCAACGTCTAATGATTTTACAGCTTGACGTTGTGTGGACTTTATCACTGTGACATCTATCAGATGTTGGATTTTAGTTGCCATACTTGACGAATAAATGTCAGTATTTGACGTCAATGTGATGTTGATTTAAGATGTTGGCTCAGTATTTGGATTTTGTTGGCTTTCTAACACAACCTAAAATCAATCAAATATCAACGTCATTTGACGCCGTTATTGGACATCATCACATGACGTCACGACCTAAAATTAACCTAATATTAACGTCATATGACGTTATGACAGGCAGTCTATCATGCACTCTCTTTCTGAAAATTATAAACTGCTGTAACCTCCAAAATTATGAAGAATTTGTTGGAATCTGCCAGAAAATGTTTCAAAATAATTCACCTAGCAAAGACTTAGGAAGGTACACTAAAATAAAATACTCTCCCAATTATAGTGATGATTTTTTTCAATATGTCGAGATACTCAATTTTTCATAGCTAATGTAGATTATATGTTTATACAAAGACTATAATCTTCCACCTTACCTCTGTTAACATATTGATTTTGCTTTCATAAATAAAAAATAAATACCTATATAATAAATAAAAAAAATAACGTGGTGAGAAACTAACAGTTAAGAAAGCATATGATCATTCATTCATTTTCTTTTCGGCCGGGGGAAACCCACGCGAACACGGGGAGAACATGCAAACTTCACACAGAAATGCCAGCTGAGGCTCGAACCAGCGACCTTCTTGCTGTGAGGTGATCGTGCTACCCACTGCGCCATCGTGACGTCGCATTTGATCATAGTGATATCATTATGTTTGCACAAGCACTACAATTCACTGGCATCATGCCAACAAACAAGCTCATTAAAATTGTACTGCTATGATAGTGATGATTGTTAAAGAATATTTTAAATTATAATCTATTATTTAATATTTAATCTAATATTTAAATGTCACATCCTTTTGATTGTGAGAAGCTTCAAGAGCAATGTGCGATTATCTTGTTATGCAGATGTTTTCCAGTAATATTGTTGAATAAGTGGACATCTGGCTTCAGCTGCATCATTACTCAACTTCACATACATTTCACATCCTAGTCTAAGATGATTAATGCTTTCACATTCAATCCCTATCATAGTTAGTTAGTTAGTGTGGTCATTCCTGCTTGGAAATGCAGTTAGTAAGCTATTGAAGGGAAAAAAATCAGTTTTACCACATTTACTGACAAAGAGCAGATATCCTGGTCTTGCTGGGGTGGTTGGAGCACTCAAACCCCTATAGGCCGGAGCTGGTTTGGGTCCTGTTTTGCGTCTGGAGTAGATTATTCAGTTGTTA
The DNA here is from genome assembly GCA_903798125.1 of Danio choprae. Lineage (NCBI taxonomy): Eukaryota > Metazoa > Chordata > Actinopteri > Cypriniformes > Danionidae > Danio > Danio choprae. The sequence continues at coordinate 1,595,389 of CAIGQW010053582.1, forward strand.
GCAGGAAGCTACACAAACACACTCACACACACATTCACCCACACACATACACTCACATTGCCCATAGAGAGCCATCAGTCATCTGGCAAGCATATGGCACAAGGCAATCAAAACGAAACCGAATTTTCTGTGATTAGCACACAAACAAATTCATCTAGTTATTTTCCTGGCCTTCGAGAGTCACCAGTGCTTTTTGACCCTGGTTCCTGGGCCTTCACTCCAGGAATGTGTCTGTGAGAGTTATGAAATTAGGATTGGGCTGGGTGTGTGTGTTTATGAAATGGTATATTGCGTTTGTCTGCTGGGCAGGGTCTGTTTCCTCCTCACTGTGCCACTGGCCTGGGTACACCAAATTTAGACCACCTGCCAAAAGTCTGGATTGGTTCCCTGTCAATGGCCTTCAAATGACCTTTAGACTCATTTAAAAGTACCTCACCATTCATCTTAAAGCAGACTGTCCTGAAAATGCCCTTTACCTCACATTCTGCTTGCAAATGAGTCTTTGGTGGTGATGAAAAAGGAGCAAACGTTTAAGTTTCTCCTTCATGTCTTTCCGTGGCTCTTTTCTCTCGGCTGTGGGTCTGCCGTTTGATCCTGGCGTGAGGAAGTGTGGGTGTAATTGTGAGTAAAAAAAAAGAGGGCCAGGGCTCTGTAAGGGTAATTCCGCTGAATGAGTTTCAGGCTTAGCCAGGAATTTTAAGAGAAAGAAAATGAAGAAGAATGAAATGAAAATGTCACAGAAAACGCTATGATAATAGCAGGCGAAATAAAAAATGATGGAGAGAAATATGGACTGCAAAAATATTTTCTTAACATTTTTTTTGTTGGCTCAATCTACACTACAGTGTTTTGTTTTTAACAATCAAATAAAGACCCAGAGAGAATTACATTTGGACCCACCAACATTTTATGTTTCAAGAGCACAAATTGTGTGTAAGGGATAACAAATGTGGATTTACTACTTTGGTAAACGCACGTTACACTTGTGATCTTGTTAGCTTATAAAATCTGAAAGTGCACAGTGTTTAAAACTATTGATTCTTTAACAAAATAGTCGACTCAGAGTGGAATAAATGAATCGTGTTGGGTTCGAATCTTTTGCCTGAACACATCGACGTCAACACATCACCAAATATGTAGTGCTAAATCCGGTAAATGTGAACGCGCCTTTCCCTTCAGAGACTAGCGGAGCGCGGGGGATCACGGGACTGATCATGACATGAAGATGACGATCACTGACAGACGGAGATTCGGCTGTGGGGAATAAAGGGTTAAAGTTCATTTTCACAACAATACCACAGTATAGCCAACCTAGTGCTGTGTTTGTTCCTGTCATTTTTCTGATGATTGATACAATAACCTATGCTGCAACAAGGGATTCATCGGCTGTTTGCTATTAAAGGAAGGAGCAGCAGAGACTATTATGTATGAGACTTTGTCAGACTTTGACAGGGACTTTATCAGTAACTGTTACAGTTCATATGGACCAGTTTCTTCTTCCTCCTGATATTAACATGTAAGTGTAATAAAAATAGTTGTTTGTAAAATATGTATTTAATAGTGTGTTGTAACTTGTAATTGCTCTTAATGGCTTGTAATCACTTATTTATTATAGATCAGTGCTTGTACTCTATCTCTCAGGTTAAATCTTTATGGGGCTATTTACATATTGCGTTCAAAACCACGTTGAATACACAACGCGTGCTTCTTACTTTAATGATTTAAATGCGTTTCTGAACTCGCTTCTGATCCTCTGCCGTTTGCTTTTTCTATGGCCACCATCAGCTGTCAATTTTCAAAATAGTTCAACTTTTGCCACTGTATGGGTTAATACTGAATGTGATTTCTTGGGGTTAGGTTTAAGAGTAGAGCGATATGCTGGTGTTAAACTGCATTGGTTTATTGCAGTCCTGCATTGGGCTCTCACATACTCTGCTACTTCATAATGTGCTGGGTGTCTAGCACTGAACTTAGTCGACCAATGACAACAGACTGGGTCATCGGACCAATCCACGCAGATTAGCCTCATGCAAAGGAGGGGTTTGGAAACAAATGAATCGCTATCATATGGACATGCAAATCATATGGGAGTCGTTGGGATAATTAGGTAAAAATAAATTAATATTATAAGACAATGAAAGTGTTTTTTGACCTTGCATGCATATCAGGCTGTTGTTGGAGACCCCCAAAACCAAAATATGACCTTTTATAATACATAATTGGGGCTCTTTAAAACAAGTTTAATTAACCATTTCTTCTGAACCTTTAACACTGATGAAAATTTACATATAGATCTTTGTATTGAGACTATTAGAACCCCTGTTGTAAAGTTTTGAGGCTAAACAAAATGAAAATGCTAATTAAGAAGAATTAGTACTGTGACATTAGTACAGTCTTTGTACTGTACTAGTATTGCGAGAACATTAAGACACACAGTAGGGGAAGAACCAAATTAGAAAGTGTTTTGCATGAGACGAGTGACTGACAGACAGAGAGACAGAGATGAAGTGCCCTCTGCTGTGTGTATGTGAGTACTGAGACTATCTGCTTACCTCTGCACAGCTCGGTCTCTTCACAATCCCGCTCTCTGTTCTACCTCACATTAGTGCTGCTTTCATATTCAAATGACTGTTGTTTTAGTAACACCATCTATTCATCCTCCCTTTGGAGTTTATTTGTTTTGATGGTTGGGGTCATTCGAAATCGTGGCGAAAGTTGGACTTTGACTATGTGTGTGTGTTCACATGTGTGCGCACTTTAAAAGAGGTTGCTGTTTCATGGCCTGGCCTCCTGTGGTCCTCCACTCCAGAGTGGGGAAACGACTTGGCTTTTATCTCCTCCTTTTGAAGTGGCACAAAAACGGCCTGTTTCTGCCAACATCACAAACCCATACAAACACTCACTGCTGACCATTATTGGCAGCAAACATGTTAATTATCACTGTATGGTCATAACAAGTACTAAACTCTGTAAACACAGTACACAAGAAAGATGTCACATTTGCTAATTATGTTGCTTAAACAGTGCTTAAAATGTTGCCCAATTTGACAATCTGCTAAATAATCACCCTTAACGGCGTGACAGTGTGCTCCCTCAATAGAAATCTCATAACAGAACCCCCATTAATGGCACCCCTCCAATCCTCTCTATCCCTCTTTCCTCCAACAACCACAAGTTTGTCATACAGTTTGAAATGTACTAATTCATTTTCATGTCTTTTTCACTCAGTTGTGGTTCTATGGGTATAAAGATATATAAAGTTTTTGCTTTGGACCTCCTCTGGTAAAAAAAAAATGTTTTGCGGTAGGGTGGATGGTGGTATCTCTGTCAGTAGATTTCACAGAATTTATATTTCAGTATGAAAAGTGCTTTTGCAGTATGGAGCCACATGTTCTTCTTGTGTGTGAGCATGCATGCACTGAGACAAAGTGAAGAGAGTCTTGTGCAGAAGAGACTCTGCTGCTGCTCATTAACTTTGCATTTGTATGCATAAGAGTGTTTATTTTATTTTGGACACCTGACATAGGCAGATTAGACTGTAAATGCTCAGATGTTTACAATCCCACAATCTGCATGTCATCTACTGATCGCAATACAGAGTGCAACTGTTGATTAAATGAATCCTAAAGCAGCTGTAGCTGACTTTACTGTTTATTGGGTCTCTCCTCATAGCAAATCCAGTTATGCGGGTAGTGATAATTCTCTCCAGCCAATCAGTATCTGCAGTGCTTACAAGGAACTCTTTGGTAATGGTACAGCCTGTAGAGCCAATGACTGTACTGTTTTTGTATCTGCAGTAGGCAGGGTTGTAAATGTGACACACTGATCGCATGTACCCCTTAATGCAAAGATGGTGGCTGTGAAAGAAGATGTTTCATAAACGTCTGGCAAACAGCCTTCTGCACATTAGATGAGAAGAGCCACCGTGGCACGCCATACCTTCACATTGTTTTCTATTTGCCTTGAACAGACACAATTAAAAACATATGGCACGGCACAGTGGCTTATCTCGTCTAGTGTTTGTCCCCTTCAAGTCTTTAAAATCTCTCTATCAGCATTCATACTGGCAGCTCTGCTACTTAACCCTCCAGTGTATTCATGTTGCTAACTTAGTGTTGTCGAGTTTGATGTTGTTTTCCTGTCTGACCCCTATGGATATGAGATACAAATCAATCACACATCAGAGAAGGAGTTCCAGAACACACTTACTGGCTGCATAATTGCCTCGGACCAATGGAAGTTCAAAGGTGTTTAGGAGTGAAAATGAACTTCATTTTGGCCTGATTTTGTTCAAAATTATGTCATTTCAGTTTTTCGATTTTGTTTTAAATATACCATGGCCTTAAACCTAATACATGTTGAAAAAGTCACATTTTCTATTGATGTGGTTTTGACTGTTCTTGAAATGGTGCGTAATTGGGTTTTTGCTTCAGGCCCCTTCAGTAGAAATTGCATTTAGAGAAGGGGAGGGCTGTCTGTCAATACAATTCGCATTCATGACTGAATTTTAGCCCAGCTTAATTGAAATCCCCTTCTAGAAACTCTCCCAGACAGTACTATGAGCCCCTTCAAGCCTTTAGGCCCTGTGCACTCTGACCCCCATTGCTTCAACCAGCCCCCGCAAAACCCTCAGCAATTTCCCAGGTTAAATTAACACAAAGGAATTTTGTCTCTTATATTCTGAGTGCATCTCAAGGGTTTTTAGCAACAAGTAACACTCCACTAAAACTGGAATATCAAAGAATTATTAGGTGAAGGTATGTTGTGTTGTCGATGATACTGAAGAAGATGAATGAGGAATTCGATATGATTCTGGCATGATGCTTGGGGTGCTGCAATATAAGGTCCACACCCTTCAAAAAGACTTAAACTAATAGGCAAAGACATTATCCAGACTCCATCGTCTTTACCTCCTTCTGACTGTTAACAGGCTTTTGGTTGGGACTCAACAGTTTTGATGAGAGTGATGAGTGATGCTTTTAAGAGACATGGAGAAAGTACAAAATGAACTATTTTGAAAAGTGCAATAAAGTGAAATAAATAAAATATGTGAAGCATCCAAAGGTACAGAAATTAAATTGGTGAGATGTGTTTAAAAAGACTGATGTAACTAAACATCTGTGGAACTTTTAGGACAGTTCTTTCAGCTCATAAACCTGTCTAGTCTCATTTGCTGATCTAGATTTAGCAAGTGCTATTGCTTTGGAGCAGGGCTGTCTATTGCACTGTTGAGTCCTGCCTTGTTCTTCTCAAACAATGGCACAGCATATAATTCAATCTTAGTGCCAGGCATGTTGTTTGAATACAGAATGGTGTGTATTATTTTTTCTTTAAAAATTATAGTGTCCCCATTGCATATCCAAAGAGACCACAGGGTAAACACCTCCTGGATTTACTAACAACACTTACAGCAGCAACGCTTTTTTCCAGGAGGATATACTGAACATGCCCAACCCTACCTACCTATAATGAGTCTGCTTGAGAGATTTATTTTTTGATAGGCTACAGAAGAAATCACTGTTGTCCAATGACTTGCCTAATTAACCTAACTTGCCTAGTTAATCTAATTAACTAAGTTAAGCCTTTAAATTGCACTTTAAGCTGAATACTACTATCTTACAAAATAACGAGTAAAATATTATATTCTGTAATCATAGCAGGGACAGAAGATTTTAGCTATTACTTAAGATGATTATGTTTAAAGGGTCATGAAACCCCGGAAAAACAATTCTAAGGTTTCAACCAATTTGTGTGTTGAACATCAATTAAAATGGAGTTAGCATCTGTTAGCTTTAATTACAGGGGGAAGAAATGTTTTTTTTAGCTTCTTTCTTCTATTTTCATCAGTTTAAAATCTATAACGAGGTGACATTACTCTTGGTCATGTAGAAAAAATCATATCTCCATTAAACAGCATTAAGTTAAATTTCACAAATGGGAAAATCATTTTGTTTTCAATATTCATATGCTTAAGTAATTGAGTGATTAAACATATTTTTGAAATCTGCATTATTTCCTTATTCATCCAGATGCTAAAACAACACAAATAAACAATGCTGTCAGTGTGTGTGATTCATGATTTGTGTATATGAGTTGGGAGAGCAGTGTTTTATTATAACACAAGAAAATACGTCGGAGACTGTGCTGCATCTCGACTGAAATCAGATATAGCTTTTGAACATGCAGTACCAGGGAAGAAAATAAAATGCCCTTCTCCTCTCTGTTTAGCTGAAAGTGGGAGCGAGACATCTGGAAGGGACCCTATCATCACCTCGGTGAAACTTTTGCGCCTGCTGCCAAGCCCAACATTGTCTCATGCTTTACATGTCAAAAAAATCGCCCTCATACATCAAACCAACCAGCTCAGATTACAAGACCACAGTGACAAAACCCATTACATTTGTTCCCCTTCACCCAAAATAAAAAAATGTCAACAGCTTTATAATCCAGAGACAAAAATATTGAACCACTCATTTAATTTTCACAACTTGTGATCATGTTCTATATGGCAAACATAGATATTCTCTCCTTTAACATACTCCATGCCAGTGGATTGTCTTTCATGGTGGGCCGTCTCTGTTGTGCCCTGTTGCTTGTTAGTTCTCTTCATCTGTGCTGTTTGAAGTGCATCCAGACTCCGAATGCCAGAGGTGCAGGGTCTTTCCAGGCCTCCCAGTATCAAAGCACACTAATGTTTCACACTAGTTATTAATGTCAGCTTATTTTTTCCACCTCAAGGCACCCAAGGGGACCAGAATGATAAGGAGGGGCTCGGAATTATACAAACACGCATATGAGCTGCCTGAACATTTACTTTTTTTTTTAAATAATTTGTGATGCAAGAAGCTCACACTTTATGAACTGGAACTATTTATTAATTCAAAACTTTTAAAAGGCTTTGGTGGGTTTCATGTTGACCCATGTATTTTTCTATTTTTCTGGGAAAACTTGCAGGAAGACGTTGCTAGAGGCTTGAATGCTGATGCTAGTTTAAATGTAATAATAATGATTTTACACACCTGTTTGAGCAAACTCAGATTGAGTAATCTTCCAAAATCTGCTCTGTAGCTAATATGTACCGGACTCACTAATCAATTTCCCTGAAGCTTTGTCTGTATTCGTTAAGAATTTGATTTGGATTTGGAAAGTGGTGTTTTTGTTTCAAAATGCTATCCATCCACACTTGTTTTGAAATGTTTTCTAAAAGGTGCCTGTCTACACAAATATGTCGAATGCTATTGACCTTATTCTTGATGTACGAGTGGGCACAGCCAGTGGAATCTTTTTAATTAGAGACTTCCGGTCTCATTTACTTCACTTAATTCTTAGACATTAAAAACAGTTCTTATGCTGCTTGATGCGAAGCTAATATTTTCTTATTATATTACTATATATTTTATGTATAGTCATGAACACACTTATTTGTAGAGCAAGTAGTTTGACCATATATTATTCCTACAAAATGAGCGCACTTCCGCATTGCAGAATAAGGTCAAAACAATCATTGTATTTGATGTGTAAAATGTAATTCAAGCTAACTGATGTGATTCTAAGACCAAACATAAACAGAGTATGAAATATTATCAGAATATAGTTGGTAAATGTTGTTCCATTTTCCCAAAGACAATAACTATTTCATATGTATGCTTTTATTTGATATTAATGATTGTTAATAAAAAAACAAGTTT
>CAIGQW010053582.1:1612770-1615270 GCA_903798125.1 Danio choprae
TTTTCTTTTCTTTTCTTTTCTTTTCTTTTCTTTTCTTTTCTTTTCTTTTCTTTTCTTTTCGTTTAGACAGGAATAACTTTTAGGGGAAATTATAACTAGTTGTCATACAGGGAAGTTACTGCAAAAGCTGTCTTACTATCTGTGACCTTTTTAGTGTGAAAAATAATTAGACATACACAATTGTTAAAAAGTAAAAAAAGAAATAATAATAAGTTGTCAGGCATATTTACAACAGGAATCATTTGATGACATTAAAGTAGGCTATTAAAGATCATAGCGAGGTGCATCCATATTTTGATGTTTTATTTTCATATTTTGGTGTATGGATGTTTCCCAGAGATGGGTTGCAGCTGGAAGGGCATCCGCTGCGTAAAACATGTGCTGGATAAGTTGGCGGTTCATTCCGCTGTGGCAACCCCAGATTAATAAAGGGACTAAGCCGAAAAGAAAATGAATGAATGAATGAATTTTCATATTTTGATATATATGTTTTCTTTAAAAAAAATTAGCTATATGTGTCAGCAGCTGCTCTGCTCTGTTTTCTGTAGATATGACTTTGCCATCTTCCTCTGTTTTCAGAGTTGGCCATCTGGTTTTCTTATCTCTCTGGTGCATGGCAGCGGTGGTGTTTTCCAACCACAACGTACGCCAGCCAGTTCAGTGTCAATCAACATTTTCTTCACACAGCTGCAAGGTATGAGAAAAAAAAATCTGTTCAAGTTTGTCCACTTTCAACAAATCTGCATCTATTTTTGACTTATTATGAATACAAAATCAAAGCTCAGTTGTTTAGTTAATGGATAGTGATCCCAGAAAACATACCTGGCACATACTTCAGCAACATGCATCTATTCTTGACTCTATAATTCTACAGCTGCAATTCAGGGATAAAAGGGATGCTTTGTAAAATAAATTAAGTTAAACTCACAAAAATGCATTTGATGGCAAACAGACATTTGACTTTAATCTTCAAGCAATTGGGCATCGAGAAAATAGTTTTTTTTTATTTGTAAATCAATTTACTCATGACTCATGGCAGAGAAAGCTGCTTTGCTGGCAAAGACTGAGATGCTCCATTTCACGTTTATTTTTTTTGCAGTTTTACAGTCATCAAAATAGTTTATAAATACATGTAGAAATAATAAGAATTAATAAACATTTACTATTTTACCAGTGATAATTTTGTCAACAACAAAATGGTAAAAGGTGTCACGGTGGCGCAGTGGGTAGCAAGATCGCCTCACAGCAAGAAGGTCGCTGGTTCGAGCCTCAGCTTCATTTCTGTGTGGAGTTTGCATGTTCTCCCCGTGTTCGCGTGGGTTTCCTTACGGGTGCTCCGGTTTCCCCCACAGTCCAAAGACATGCTCTAGGTGAATTGGGTAAGCTAAATTGTCCGTAGTGTATGTAAGAGTGTATGGGTGTTTCCCAGTGATGGGTTGCAGCTGGAAGGGCATCTGCTGCGTAAAACATATGCTGGATAAGTTGGCGGTTCATTCCGCTGTGGCGACCCCTGATTAATAAAGGGACTAAGCTGAAAAGAAAATGAATGAAAAATGGTAACATGACTGAATACCACGCTCTGATTCGCTCATCTAGTGAATGAACAGTACAATGCAGCAATATATTAATAACAAATAAATTTTAAAAAACTGAATGTTGGTTGGTTTTTATCTGTTTGACAAAATTCTTGTCTCATCTTTTTACATCAGTGATATTTCATTCATTAGATGAACAGATCAGAGCAGACTGTTACAATCACCAGCGATCTAGCTACTGTGGATTGCTGGAGAACTACAATCCCATCACCATATGAACTACAACTCCCTTCACCACACACACACCTGTTCCAGTTCTCCATTGATTACACACACACAGCTGGAAGCTACTCGAGACTAATTACATTGACCATATAAACAGCACACACACATAGACATTGCTGAGTCTTGTTTGGTTATACCCTGCAACATTACAAAGTGTACTTCCAGTCTAGTCTTTCCGTGTCTGACCCTTGCCTTGTTCTCTGGTTTACGTTGTCTGCCGTGTGTATCGTCCATTTGCCTGTGACCTGACTACGCTTCTGGATTTGCCTGTATGTACTCGTTTACCTCTGTGTTTGACCATTGCCTGTACGACTATTCTTTAATAAACTGCACCAGGATCCTCAACTTCGTTGTCAGCATCCTAACATTACACAGACACACTCATAGTTTAAGTCGCTTTATAACAAATTATAATAGTTATAACATAATTATAAGCAGGGCTTGACATTACCACGCGCCAAATGCGGGTATATTTCAGCTGTGGCGGGTTAGACAGACACTCCCACTAGCCACTTTGGCTAGTTGAAAATATTTTAAAAATTGTTGTTTTCTTAAAAGCAGGGTTTGACAATAAGGATGGCCCAATATTCGTGTAAATGTGATCTTAGAATCAAGAAGCAGCATTACTGACAAAAATAATTGTGTTCACGAAAGCAAAAGAAAGCAGGTGAATACCGAAT
>CAIGQW010053582.1:1620270-1668400 GCA_903798125.1 Danio choprae
AGTGAAATAATTATTTACTGATAAAGACTTTATTGTGTCATCTTGGTTTTTTTTGGAATAGTTTCCTCTTCATCATTAGCTGCACTCTGGTGTTTTCGGCATTCTATGGGTGGTCTATGACTTTAAAAAAAAGTATGTGCCTATCAGCATTTTAAAACACATTTTGAATTATTTTCTTTTAATTGTATATGGCCAAAAAGTTAGAGACAAACCTGTGCCCAACAACGATCTTGCATATAACAGCTTTTCTACTATAGTGACCCTGATACTGTGGTTCATGTAGGATGATCGTGTCCCAGCTTCATTGCGCAATCTCGGAAGCATGTTGGATAGCTGAATTACACCCAGAGGAACACCGATGTACCAAATGTTGTTAGCAGAAAACGTCCTCTTGGAATCTTGCTATGACATTCCTCTAGTGAAGAAACTGGGCAAAGGGGGTCACCAGGGTCTTCATAGAAAGTACCCCTCCTCAAATTCTCCCGATTGACTTCCATTGGGTTTTTTGTGGTTTACTCTTTCCTCATGAAATGTTATTTTGTGCTGTTTTTGCTTGCTTTGGTATGACAAGTCTGGTTTAAGCTCATGATTACCCTCTTTCTTTCTTCATCCAAAGTGTTACTGTATGTCGTATTGTACTTAATTTAATAAACCTAGGATTGCTAGGATTAAGTGCACCATATAATATCGGCATTTGCTGATCTTCAGATGAAATTGGAGGGTTGTGTGCTGTTTTGTCTTTACCGGATCATCAGATTGTTTGACAGCTCCTTTAAAATCATTGTTGGCTGACATGAACTCTGAGTCTTGCATTAAAATCCATGAGTGGCTAAGAGGAAGTTAATATGGTGATTCAGTGCTGCTCGAAGACTCCAATGATACCATACAGTTTTCCCTTACTGGTCCAAATGGAGCCATAAAAGTCATGCAGCACCTTTTTCACATTGTTTGTAATTTCTTAAAGTGTTTGAGGTTGATGCTGAGTTGTTTTTTTTAGCTAGCCATGTCTTAAAACAATTAATTGCCCATACAGTGGTATATTCGTTATGTTGTTGTTTTTCTAAAAATTCCAGATGTTATGGCTACACTTCTTGCTTTTTGACCATTTCTTGTCCTCTTTTCATCCTCTTAATCAACTTATGAGCTTTTATAGTTAATATCAAAGGACACATAGATGAAACATATCATTTCCATGTCAGTACTTTTTATAGTACTATAAAAATTTGTATTATACTAGTTTATAGTGATGAAATGAAACATGCGAAAAGGCTGGAGCAGTGCAGTTAAAACATGGTTCTGAGCAAATAAAATAAAAAAAATCACTTTTGCAGTGCTGATATTCAGCAAAACTGCATTCTTGCTTGTGTTATTTAGATAAATGATATATAATATAATAATTGAAAACTTACAGGTCAACCTTTTGCTATACTATTTGGACTCTCATGATGTGATTTTGTGTGCTTGTTGCCAAATAAGTGACATACTTGATAATGTTGCTTGCACAGCTTGTGAAAACTATATTATCATAGATGTTACATTGACCATAATCCTGCTCCCTAATACCACCTTCTACCTACTAGCAGCTCTAACTATTGTTGCAGTCCCTTTTTCGTTTCATTTTTCACAACACCTAAAAAACAAAATACATTTCATGGAGGCCTTTAAAAAAAGTGGGCTTTCACCGTGTAGCTGCTTGTCTGTGTGAGGTGGCATTCTGGGAAATCGGAGCAAGTCTGAAGCCTGAATGGAAAAAAAGCAGCTAAGAAAAAATGAATACATAAATAAATAAATGCTGCACTGAGCTTGGTCATTGTCTATGCCTGTACTCCAAATCATCATCTATGAAACTTTTCAAAGAGTATCCTGACATTTATCTGTTTAATTTATTTGTCAGCCAGCAGATCTAGAATGGCTTTTGTGTGTCTCAAAGATCTATGGTCGAGAGATCATACAGGTAAGTGTCTCTGTGGACATTCAGATGTATTTGAGGCCAGTTTTCTTCCATATGCTCATGTGTTCTGGCCTGGAATAGTCTTCAGGACAGATACACAGGGGAGTACCCTGCTGCTGTCTAATACATATATCTTACAAAAATAGTGGTCCTTTACGGGTCTACAGCAACCCACTCTATCCAACACAACTCAAAGTGAGTTGATTTCAGTCTTCTTTTTCTTTTCTGTAGAATCAATACATGTGACCATCTTTATGAACGAGTCACCAAATCATCTTTTTATCTAATTCATTCAAAACGGTTGATCCATTCAGGAAAAAATACAAGTGACTTAAAAGGAACTAAAAAGAGACCATGGGGAAAAAAAACAGACAAGTAAGTGGTAAGACTCGTTGCATTTTCAAATAAATAATGGAGGCTTGGGAATCTTTTGAACTAGTGATTTCAACACACTGTTTGGTTTAACCTCACATTGACTGTTTGAAATGCTTTGTTATACATGTTTTCTATATGTTTTGCAGTGTGAAATGGTTTTAATATGAGCGCAGTATGTTTTGCATTGGGAATTTGGCACATGCACAGATCATTTTGGTGTTGTCAACACTTTAATGGCTAAATGCTTCTGCTAAGCCTAGAGGGGTTAATGACTGTCCTGCATCTTGAAATACTCCATGAACAAACACATGATTTTCTGTGGTAACTAATTGGGCACAAAAACTCCAGATTCTCAGCCAAGATACCAAACACGCTGAGCTTTTTAAGAGCTAATCAACCCTGGCTCCATCTGCTATGCTGGTTAGGTCCAAAGTGTCTGCCGTATATCTGTACTGTAAGTGTGTGTGCTTTCTCTGCATAGCGAGAGGCCCGCCCTGTTCATGTCATACATTACAGTATTATTCACGTTAATCCTCAGCAGCCATTGACTGAGGCACAGGTGTTTGGGTTTGTTTGACTGGAGTAGTTGACATAATGCAGCTGGCTCTCTTAGATATGGGTGTGTTTCCTTACCAAGTTCTGTTTATAGAGTGCATGCTCTGTATAAGCATAGGTGTATATTTGAAAATTGTGTGTTATGATAACATGTAGACGTGCATTTTAAAGGATTAGTTAAACCAATATTTAAAATGTTGCTGTTATTTACTGAATCTCCTGCAGTTTTAAATGTTTCATTTGTGATTTTATTTTTACCTTTTAGTTACTTTGAAAGAGGAACTTTGTCTTCATACCTGCAAAAAACAGCATTAAATAATAATAAAATATTAGAAAGTAGTGATAGAACCATACAGTATGTTTATTTAAACAGTTTTAATTATATTAATATTATTATATTATTAAAATTAGTATTGAAATAGGCTTTTTTGCCATTGTTTTGGCATTTTTGCCATTGTTTACTCGCTCCCATGTATTTTTAAATGTTTAATTTATTTAAAAAAGTTTCTAGTTAAATATTGAAAGAGCAACTAGTCTTCAAACCTGCAAAAACAGCATTAAAACAAATCATAAAATATTGGAAAGTAGTGACAGAACCATACAGTAATTATTTTAAATAATTGAAATTATAAGCAATACTTATAATTACTTTTTTGTGATCGTAATGCACTTGTTTGGAATGTAGAATGGAAATGTATTAATAATGCAATTAATAACATTACTATGTGCATAAAATCTTAAAATGTGTCAGGTCAAACCAAATTGCTCTGCATTTTTTTTAAATATATAAGACTGATGGAAACACATTCATTCAGTAAAAATCTAGATAATCTAGACTCATCTCAAAGGAACAGTTCACCCAAAAATGGAAATTACCCCATAATTTACTCAATGCTCAATGCATATGTACCATCCTCACTTGCAACAGTTGGAACAGTTTTAAATTGTATCCTTTATTCCATTCTGTATAATAGTGTTGGGTAACAGTTGCTGTACAATAGTGTTGACCCTTTTTTTGAAGCTTCCAAAGGTGCATAAATCTGTCCTAAAACTAATCCATACATCACCAGGGGATTAATGCATGTATTATTAATCAATATGTCATTGAATCAATATTTAAAAAAGTGTTTTTAGCTTTTATAGAAACTCAAATCACAGACTTCCGCTGGCTGCTGAATACACATTCTAGACAACTTCTGGGCTGACCTCTAACCGCATTCACAGCAGAGTAAATTATGGGGTAATTAAATGTTTTGGGGGAACTATGCCTTTAAATACTGTTTTAGAAAGAAAAGGCTTTTTGGGCTTATAATTTACATCACAATATTTTTTAGGGTGCCTGATAATGCAATTGTTTGAAAAAGAAACCTATATCATCTCCATGTAAACTTCAAAAAATAATAATAATTGGGAAAATGGTGACGTCCTGCACATGTATATTATATATTTAGTCTGTAGGCATTTGCAAATACTTGACAACAATAGCAAGAACAGTATTTGAGCAGTGGTTCTTTACAGAGCGATATCTCCAAATTCTGACCTGGTTTTTATCCATTTTCACACATCCATGTGAACAGGAATCATTTTGACAATGTTGTCATTTGTTTTTTAAACCTTTCAAAAATGCAAAAGGGAAAACGTACTGTTTTTAGTACATCATTGTCATGTAAACAAACCCTTAGTCATTCTGAAATGCCTGAGCCAAAGTCTGTCATCAGAATGGTTTGGTCTCACGTATTTTGTTCCCAAACATTAGGCATTCAAATCTAAACAGAAGATAACGTGACGGCTTTTGTTACTGAGTGTGTTGTCTGCACGCTCTGAGCTGCAACTCATTTGTTAAATACAGGGGAAAAAAAGATCGGTAACATTTTACTTGAAGGGGTGTTTATACGACTGTAAGGAAACCTTTACAATCGTGACACGATGCCTCATAAATATGGAGATTTTATGCATGCTTATGAAAACTGTCATTAAGTGTCATTCGCTTAGTTATGTTATTTTAAATGCAAAGGTGTCATTGTTTGAGATGTCTTTGCTATGCCAACTTGATATAACCAAATATATTATAACCTGTCTTTGTCATGACACCATAACCTGTCATAAATCTGTCATAAACTTGATTGCCCTGAGGCCATTATACTAATTGTGTCAGGAATATTCTCTGAAAATTGAACAAAATGAATGATAATGACATCAATAATATTATAAATAATTTTATAACAGCGTCATTATTGTTTAATGACACATTCAATTTGTACCACTGTAGTTAATTAATGATGCTATTATAATGCCTCATGACAATCATGTTTATGACAGATTTATGACAGGTTGTGTTGTCCTGATGATGTCAAGTTGTTAAGACAAAGACAAAGGCATTATGATGTATTTGTTTATGTTAAGTTGTCATAACAGTTATATGAACACCCCCTTTAAGTAAAATGTTTCAAGATCTACAGTGGTTTCCATGTTTGCACCAACTTCCAATTTTAATATTGATAATTTGCACTATTTTCCCAGAAAGAGGGGATTTTGTTGGGATGGGGTGGATGGGCACATGGCATAGAAATGGCTCTTTATTCACTAAATGTTTATGCCATATTACAATTTTTCATGCACGACTTTAGATGAAAATTTGGATCATTGGTTTAACAAGTTATTCAGATTTTTTGAACTGGATCAAGATTCATTTCAATTAATTGAAAAGACTTGATAGAAAATTCTAAGGATCTCAGGGAATCATTCAGTATATCGCTACTGCTATATCTACACCCAAGAACATGCAATGTCATGATCATATTGAATAATGACATTTCAGTCACACAAAGATGTAATGTAAATGTAATGACTTCATCAGTTTAATACTTTATTTTGATGTGATGCTTGAAAGGGCCAGGCTTGATCTCACTGACCTAATGTAAATGACATACTAATAAGCTTTTTGCGGTGCCAGAATATTATCATGATATTGTGCAAAGCAACGGATCATTTAAATTACATCAGTCTTAATTTCAACAATGTTGCAAATTGCTGTTTCTCTTTCAGTGGTGTAGCAATTATATATTTTTGTCATTACCTTGAATGTTCCAGGATAAACATGCGCAATCATGACTGTATCTCAGAATGAAGCTCTTGTGATTATTTTGCCAGAATCTCAGACTTTTATAACTCTGCTCTCTGTATGTCCATCTCTGTTCCCCCTGCTTTCCAAAAACCCTACATATTTAGGATTGATGGCCAGATAAAGGTGCTGACAGTTGATATTTAACTTGGCAAATGTGTGTTTATTTTTACCTCTAGATAAGAGCTTGAATTCCTATTTTGTGTGTGCGTGTTTCAGCTTTTGCTATCCTTGTAGGGATGAAGCTTACCCAGAAGGATAGTAAAACCTGACATCTCCACAAGGACAAAGGGTTCATGAGAAGACTAAATGTGTTTAAAATTGCTATTCAAACAAAGAATTGAGCAAAATTAAGTATGCTATGGTTGAAATAATTTACCAGTGTTTGAAAAATTGAGTTTGAAAGATGAACTGTGTTTGAAAATCGCAAGTTAATGGATCATGTGTGACTTTCAACACCTGTGGCTGCTCTTTCAGAAATCCTGTATACACTTGAGGAGAAACAGATTTAATAACTGCCTCTCTGATGCAAGAACTTATTGTTTTTATGTCAACTTTCATCTTTATCATTGATCGTTTCCACCAGTTTCCATCCTGTTGCCCTAGCACATTGGATGGGAACTGTGTTTTATGTGCAAAATATTTATGCCATATTCCAATTACTCATACACCATCACTGGGTCAGCAAAGCCATGTCGGGGTTATGTAGGAATCATTCCATTTTAAATTGGATAAGGTCAATTCATTCATTCATTCGAAACATACTTAAGAATTAAGGAATAAAGCCGTATGTCACAATTTTTTCTATGAACTCTAAAGAACAATCAATAGAGACTTGTTAAAGTCTGTGTAAAATAAAAATGTACAATGTTTATTTTACTAGCTCACAGTGTTATTCTTAAAATGAATAATTAACCTGTGCAAGTTAATCTACTGACAAATAGTCTTCAATCAAGGTCCTTCTCTGTTGATATCAACTTGAGGGCTTCCATAGCAACTGCAAACCAATATTCTTAACCACGTCCCTATTAACGTTGCTAAGAGAGAATGATGCACAAAAAAGAAAGCCCCGCCCCCTACTCCATACCATTTCAGCTGGAAGTACATCAAAATACTGAAATAAAAGTCTCAGCAACTTCCAGTTCACACAGACTTTAAGAATCAGTTCTTTTAAGTTCTTGCAACTGCCATCCGTTGCTTGAGAATAATCACGACACCCAACATTAAACAAATGATACACTGTTGCCACTGGCTTGCTCGGATCGGGACTTGTGGAGCTGCGCTTCAGTGGATTTGCTCTTCAGTGTTTGAACTTTCAGCAGTGAAATTTAAACCGAACTGAACTGAACTAAACTAAACTGAACTCTAACTCTGAAATCTGGACTTTACTAGAACATGTTAAGCTGCTTTGACCCAATCTACATTGTAACAAGCGCTATATAAATAAACTTGAATTGAAATGAATATCATGCCATCTAAAGCCAACATATGAAATCTGTTTCTCCTCAAGTATACACAGGTTTTCTGAATGAGCAACTACAGGTGTCCAGAATCACATTAACTGTGAACATGATCCACTAACATTTGATGGGAAAGTTTTCAAATACTTTTTGTCTTAATTTTAAAATATTGTTAAATAATTGAAACCTTATAACACTAAAATGTGTTAAATTCTTTGTTTGAATAGCTGTCTTAAGCCTTGTGTGCTGTTGGGGATGTTTTTATTGACTCTGGGGTGATTTTGAGTCTTAACTTTCTCTGTGTTTTAGCAAATGGAATGATTTTTAGTGACATCTTATTTTGACACATATTTTGGGAAAATGCTTTGGATTTTTTTTTTAAAACAACAATACACAGTTTACTCCCCCTTTGTTATGTTTGTGCCTGTTTTTGCCCCATTGACTTTCATTATAAGGACATTTTTTGATTGCAAAGCCATTACACCATATCATTATGTATTCTTTATTGTTGATGGTTTTCCCATTTGGGAAGAGGTATTTGGGAAATTTGCTTTACCTACTTTTTTCTGTAGAACACAAAGGAAGATATACTGAAGAAATATGCAAACCAGTAACCATTGACTTCCATAGCATTTGTTTTTCCTACTATGGAAGTCAATGGTTTCTGGTTTCCATAGTTCTTTGAAACATCTTCTTTTAGTTTCACTAGAAACTAAAGAAACTCAAAGTTTGGAAATGCTTGAGGGAGAGTAAATGGTGAGTAAATTTGATTGTTTTAGCGATCTATACCTTAAAGTTAAATTCATGAAAATTAAATGATTATTAAATTAAATGATGCATGGTGTGCTTTTATTTCATTTTTGGCAAGAGTTGTGACAAAAAAAATGTTCAAGAAATCGGAAGAGGACTTCTGCATTTGGCAAGTCATTTACATTGGCTTTTGTGTCATAAGATTAATATAAACAGCTCATTATGAACCCAATTATAACAATAATCATTTTAGGGTATTCGGTATAAGTGGTATTTGTAAGGAATTGGAAGCAAACAAAGTATGGCTGCTTGTAAAGCATGTAGCGCAATCTGTTGTTAAAATCTAAGCTCAGATTTGATTCAAGAGATGCACTTTAAAAATCTCAGAATCAGTGATGAATCAGTTTCTCAATTTTTTTTGCCAGCTTCATTTTCTGACAAAAAAAACAAACAAACATGTCAACTGTGATTGGTTAGAAAGCAGCCTATAGTGTGAAATTTCTTGTTTAAACAAATTTAAGAGTCACAATCACATAATTTAACATGGGGATGGACAAAAATATTGTATTCTGATCCCAGCAATACATTAAACAACTAACATCATTCCCATTTCAATTCAAAGCCAATGAAAAGTTACTCAATGTCTGGGAAAAAATAAAATAGATAGCAGCATCTGCAGTTTCAGCTTTGCTATTTAGGTGTTAAATGTAATCATACAGTATAAAAATATTACTCTTACAATTGTGGTTGTATTTGAACAGTATATGAATGGTATTCCTCCACAAAGCAGGCAAGTGGGTGTGAAATATAAATGTTAGTGGTTTGAAGGGTCCCCTGTTGCTAGTGTTAATTCTCATTGACTGAGGGCCAGAATGAGGCAAGGTTTAGGTCAGTGACTCTCACAGGACCAAACCATCTGATAGGTCACTGGATGATGTAATGCCCAAATAAAACACCAAAGAGAATTAAAACAGATTTATTCCTGTTAAGTCATAAGAAGGTCACGTTCCCTGTTCCCTCAGACTAAGAAGCTAAACAAATAAAAAGCAAATAAAAAGGAAATTGGATTTAGCTGCCCAGTGAGTCAGGTTCAAAAATGGATGTTACTCTTTTGGGAGACCAGCAGCTGTATGTTTTAGAACATATTGAGTTGCGTAAGTTAATTTGGCTCCGTTGACTCTTATATCTCTTTTTTTTCGTCTCTAGCCTTATTGTATTTATTATAAAAGCGCAGTTCAAAATAGCTCTTTGTTGGTTAATGCTTAGTTCACCCAAAAATGAAAATTGTCACCATTTAATCACCCTTTTCTTCTTTCAAATTTGTATGAATTTCTTTCTTCAGTTAAACACAAATATTATTTTGATATTATTTTGAAAAATGATTTAAACCACTTTTGAACTATATCATTAACTTTATTTTGAAATAACATACAACACACCCTTAACTCTAGACTGTAAAGGTTGATTTTAATTAATAGTTGCTGCAGCATATATGAATATAGATTTGCAATATGGGAACTTGATCCTTACTCTGACAACTTTCAATGTTAAAAAGTTTATCAAAGTGAATTTATTTATATATCTAAACATAAAAATTTATATTTATATATATATATATATATATATATTTTTTTTTATTTTGATTTTTCGTGTATCAATCATATTGTCGGGTTACCATGGTTTAGTATAATATAATTGTAAGCAAACAGGTTTAGGTTTAGGAGCAAACATTTTCTCAGATCCAGCCTTTAAATTACAGTAATTCAAGTTAGACGACGCTGCTCTAATATCAGTTTCAGATTTTTTGGGGCACATACAGATTTTAATAAATCTTGTTTTGCAAGCAGCAAAATCTCATAATTCAGGTTCCTATCAGATCCTCCACTGACATACAGTAGTAAATTAATGTTTTGTTTTTTTTTAAATCTAAACTAGCAAAATATGTATGCTATATAATACAAAGTGCTGTATAATACATGCAATACATTTAGGGCTTAGACCTGAATGCTTCCCACTGTAAATTGACCTAGAAAATGAACTGTAAGAAATATTGATCATTATTTGAGTTTAAGGATCAATGATTTACAAACTTTTTTTATGTTAATTAATACACCTTGTGTGATGGTGTGTATTAGAGATTAACTTTTGTTCTAATGAACTTTGTAGCTTGTGGCTTATTACTTTATTACCCAACAGGCTCAATCTAAAAACGTAGCCCTATATACATTTCCGGAGATCACCGAAGAATTGCGTAGCCAAAAGTGCGTATGGCTGATTTCGTCTTTAAAACAAACGCTATGAGGCAGTATGACGCCGTTACTTTTCGCGTTTACCAGCTGACAGGACGTATTTCCCGCTGTTACCAGTTTGTCCAGTTAGCTTGCCATGTACGTCGGCAGACTTGAGTCCCAAAGAGGAGTTGACCACAATGATGGAGTCAAAGAACGGTTCCAGAAAGCAAGTAGGACAAAAACAGAAGCCAAAAAATAAAATAAACAAGTAAATAACAGGGTGAGAATGTGGTAAAATCTGAAAGCGTGGTAAAAATCAGGGGGCTTTTCAATTTCTGGACTGCTTTTGAAAACTGACGTTGGGTTTATAGGGAAGGAGGAGGGTGGGTCAGTCGATCGGTCAGTCAGTCATCATTTAGTCAGTCAAACAGCCAGTCAACAGCGGCCTCTGGTGGATTTACGCGAGAACAGCAGGTGCGAATGGCACTCGCGGGAGAAATTTGAGATCTGAAAAAGCGTGCACAGCGGCCTCTGGAAAAAACATACCTTCTGGGATGTATTTTATGCTCTCCAGAAATGTATATAGGGGTAAGTTTTCAGAATGAGCCTGGGTTGTTCTTACCTTAATGTTGGCTGTTTGTTTTTTTTGTATTTATAAAGTTCATATTCTGCATGATGTTATACTACCTCCCTAATCCTACCTAATACCTAAACCTTACTATAACTTATCTTTTAATAAACAGCAAATTAGGTGTTAATTGAGCTAAACGTAATAGCTAATTTTCTGTTAATTGGGAGAGTTGTATTTTATAATAAAGAATGACCTAAAACGGATTTGCAAGAACAATACAAATATGCAATGTGCACTCAAAAAGTAAATCAATTAAAAAGCAATCGATTTTCCAGTTTTTAGACACTTGAGATGCACTGACCCCTTCCTTCATTCATTTATTTTTCTCAAATAATGCTACACATAGAGGAAGTGGCCTACATGCACAATGAAGATCAACGAGGTGAAAAGTGAATGTGGACATATGCTTCTACGTGCCATCAGACACGTATACAAACACACGCTCTATAATGAGCGTTTTTCGGAAACCCGAGGCTCTTGTGTTTCACGAGTGCTGTTCAGGGGAGTTAAAACAACTCCCAGGGCATTAAAGGTGGTCCGACAGCACCCTAGAGAGCTACAGACCCACGTGAATCTCAATCAGGTCTTCCTTCAAACACAAGCCATCCCAATAAACGATGTCTAATGCACTTGGTCTAAAACTAATAAACTACATAGTGGAGTCAACTGAGGTTTAATAAGGGGAAGAATTTCTATGGTAATAAACTGTGCATTCTTGAAAGCTAGGGTGCTAATTACTGAGGAATTTCCTAACGTACCCTTAGCGTAGACATAGCACAGTAAGTATCGAGTTACATTTGGTTGACGGTTAGACAAAGATCTTTTCCTCATCTTTTGGGTGTAGGAGGATGCATACATGTGCTTTTGCACACTGAATCAAGGTATTGCTAACCACTGAAAGACAATTTAAATGTTTCTAATATGTTACTGTTACGGGTCCCGGCTGCGGAACTCGTAGGCAGATTTAAAGTGCCTGAATTATCAGGAGAAACAAAATCACATTGGGACTTCAGTGTCTTTCCCCAGGCGCAGCTTAGTAGCATCTGTTTATTAACATTCATAGTATAGCAAAAATATCCTCACAAATCATGTTCCTTTTACTCAAACATAAAGTTTTGTTCCTTTTGTATTGTTTTTTTTTCTCTTTTTACAACAATGAAGTCTTTAAATACCTATACACTCTGTACTCTCATATCATTCAAAACATTTAATCATTATACCTTCTGTATATTTATCAGTAGGACACAGAATGCACTTTAAATTCTTTGTCAACCATCTTTTTCATTTTTCTTTCTCTGTAAATACCTCTATATAGAACCATTTACCATAGAACTACTAAACTCACAGCACAATCATGCGTCTGTTATTTGTATCATTTAAATTGTAACAGTTACACTTGACACCAATTACCAATGTTACTCTCAAACTTTATACATTACTCTAACAAATATATAACAAATAATAAGTCATTTTCTGTTCAATTATCACATGCTGAGATAAATACATATTATTTACTGGAGAGACAGTTGTACCAAATGTAACTCAGACCAACTGTCATTTTAGCGGTACTTTCATCTGAATCACTCTACTCAATTAACAACCGAAAATAAGCTATTCACTTTAAAACACATAAGAAATGTGTACTCGCATGTTTTTTACATTACCTATAGTAAACATATTCACTTTTTATGAAACATACCTGAATTATCAGGAGAAACAAAATCACATTGAGACTTCAGTGTCTTTCCCCAGGCGCAGCTTAGTAGCATCTGAAGTAAACACAAACAGCATCGCCATGGTAACCCACAGTGCATGCTTTCTCAACTGATGATGTTATTTTGTTTCAAACACAGTCATTAGTGATAATAAATTACTGTTAACAGGATATAAATAAATTAATAAATAGATACATTAATAATGAAACAAACATTACTATTGTGGATACACAATGGTGTATCACGTTACCATAAAAAGACTGCATTGATGGCATGTCGTTAGCATGACTCTGTCATATTTAACACATTGCTAGCATATTTCTAGCATAGATGTATTAGCTTGTTTCTAACATGATTAACGGAAAGCATGTTTTAGCACCATGCTAACATACATTAGCCTATTGTTAGCATATTTCTAACATGTTTTGTCATATGACTAAATTATTTTATGACACTAGCTACCATGAATTAGCATACTATCGTGTTTCTAATATGTTTAAAATGTAGGACAAATCAGTTCAATTCAAGTTTATTTGTGTAGCGCTTTTCACGATTATCGTTCCAAAGCTGCTTTACAAAAAAGTGCACATTATTACTACATTATGGTCAAAATTTGAAATGTTAAGGTGTTGTGTGGGTGGCACAGTAGTGCAGTGGGTAGTGCTGTCACCTCACAGCAAGATGGCCGCTGGTTCGAGCCCCAGCTGCGTCAGTTGGCATTTCTGTGTGGAGTTTGCATGTTCTTCGCGTGGGTTTCCTCCGGGTGCTCTGGCTTCCCACACAGTCCAAAGATGTAGGTAAAATGGGTAAGCTAAATTGTCCATAGTGTATGCGTGTATGTCCTTGTCGTCTAGGTTGGAGGTTGAGCGTTGGGCTAACAACCCACCTCATAAAATTTAGATGCTAGGAAACACCTACATGGTGTGGCTAAATATCAACTTCGATATAAATGGCCCTATTGTGTATGTTGTGTATACTGTAGGTTGTATCACAAAATCACATTTTTACCACACATTTCTATTATAGTTTAACACATTATTGGCATGAAGTAGCATGAGCTAGCATGTTACTAGCATTTTTATGGAATGTTTAGCTCCTGACTAGCAAGAGCCCATAGACAGTCCATTTCTCTGGATTAATTAGGTCTATAAATGTCTAATAATATGTCTTTCAAATTTTAAATAGTGGGATTTTCTTTGTCTTCATGTTGTTAAAAATGTAAACATTTCTGCAAATCTTTTGGTTGTTATTATACATTTTTATTATAGAGCTTCACAGTAATCTAGCAGACAGTGACTACAGACTTACACAAACATTTTCAAGAAATTCCATGTTTAAAAGCTTGGGATGTAGAAGTGGTCAACTATATTTTACTTAAACTATAGCCAAGAGGAACAATATTTTCTTCATGATCTGACACATATGTCAGCTAGGGATATGATCTAGAGGCCATAATGCAATTGTCCTGAGGCTTTGAGACAGACCCCCCCAAAAACAGCACCGTCAGCACCTTCACATAATTGTTTCATTACGTCCCTAGGCAAATAGTAGGGTCATGCCATTCAGATGCCCTGGAGCTCAGAAAACTCTCACGTAGAATACTGCCCTTGTTATAACACTAAGCAGAAAGCTAAAACCATGTGTTTACTGCTTTTCTGTGATCAGTGTTCATGCTAACAGGCTTTTCACACTGCATTTAACCTTTAGTTACTGTCTTCGTAAGTGGTTAACAACACTTTATCCCCTTGTTAAATAACATTTCACGCTTGATATTTTGAAAGGAGGCTTGAAGCTATGTTGAAATATTGACCCCAAACATGATAGCAATACAAAGCTAAAAAAAAATTTTAGCAACAGGCTTGCTAGGCTAATAGTGCAAGAGTTTGGTGCCAAAGATAAACTTCATTAGTTCCCTTTATTTCTAGACTAACTGATAAATCTTTAACGATAAAACTGTTCAATTTGTTAATGAAGAGTATATGCTTTTGTTGAACCCTTGTGTTCGCATTATTCAGCTTATTTTAATAGTATACTTCATGGAGAACAAAATATTCTCAATGATGTTGTACACACAAATTCCAGATGTTTAGCCCTACCCACTCTTATGAAGCACCTAATTAAGTTGTTCTCCCTACATTCTAAAAATACTTAAATATGTATATGATTTTGTTGTGTCAGATGTTCAGTTTTCTACTTTTGTTTTTGTGTTGTCTCATTTTCAAAAAAAATCTAAAAGTTTCTAATGTTGTAAACTGTAGTGCTTTAACAAAGACTGAAACTGAAGTATTGATATCAGTGTGCAAAAAGTCTTGTCGTCAATTCCAGTTGTAAGAGAAACAAATAATAACTTGATTTCTAGTTGATCATTTGGAAAAGTGGCAGAAGGTAGATTTTTCCAATTCCAATGAACCATCTGTTGAACTGCATGCCAATCATCACAAATACTGCAGAAGACCTGTTGGAACCCACATGGACCCAAGGTTTTCACAGAAATCAGTCAACTTTGGTGAAGGAAAAATCATGTTTTGGGTTACATTCAGTATGGGGGCG
Source organism: Danio choprae (assembly GCA_903798125.1). Lineage (NCBI taxonomy): Eukaryota > Metazoa > Chordata > Actinopteri > Cypriniformes > Danionidae > Danio > Danio choprae. The sequence continues at coordinate 1,635,610 of CAIGQW010053582.1, forward strand.
TTCGAGAGATCTGCAGAGTGGATGGCAACATCCACAGCCTGAGGTATCAAGACATTTGTGATGCCCATTACATTACAAATGACAGGAGAGGGCAAATTCTTCAGAAGGATAGCTCTCCTTCACATATTTCAGCCTCCACATCAAAGTTCCTAAAATGCAAAGAAGGTCAAGGTGTTCCAGGATTGGCCAGCCCAGTCACCAGACATGAACATTATTGAGCATGTCTGGGGTAAGATGGAGGAAGCATTGAAGATGAATCTAAAGAATCTTGAAGAACTTGTGGAGTCCTACAAGAACACTTTCTTTGCCATTCCAGATGACTTTATTAAAGTTATTTAATTAGTTAATAACTACTTAGTTATTTAAGTTATTGCAGAGATGTATGGGTCCTCCAAGCTCATGGAAGTCATACACAATATTAATTATTTTTCCACTGCACCATGACTTTATATTCTGTACTGTACATTATTTCTGTTAAGTGTCAGACTTTTGTCTAAGCAAAGTCAGACCTTACTGTCCTAATTAAATAATAAAAAAACAAGGCATGATCATATTTTATTCTGGTAAAATAAGCGTAATCAAGAGGCCTTAGCTTTTCATATAAGCCACTTCTGATACCAAATGATCAACTAGAAGTCAAGTAACTATTTGTTGTTCCTAAAACAGACATTTTCTAATTAAATGTTTGTGATATATTGAGAGCAATCAAGTCAAATGTAAGTGAAATGATGACATATTAGTTTTAGTTTTGTCTGTCTTGTGTGATGTCTTAAGTCTTAAGCAAAAAAAAAAAAAACAATAATCAAAAACACTGTACTGTGTGACAACCAATCAGAAGAGGAAATCAGCACTATTCTGAACAATTCTCTTTTTCATAATCAGTCCTAAATCCTCCAACGTCTTCTATCCTTGTCAGCACTAAATGTAGCTTTGCCAATATCCCATCGGTCATAATTCTCTCTCTTTTTTCCCTACAGTGCTGAAATTTCCTGTTGAACGCAGCTGGCTTTTGTAAAGTGAAAGATTCAGCTGAGATTAATGTTTAGGGGATGACTTCACAACAAATAACCAGCACTCCATCAGACTATGCAATTGTTCTCTTTCTTTCTTTCAAACATTGTTTACACTTCTAGAATAAATGATTAGCACTGGCAAAATTAACTACAAACTCGATAAGAAATACATTGAAGTGGACTTGAGACAAGTGACAGGTTTATTTTATCTATATGACAAACAAAATCTTTGTAGCTTTTTGTATATTTTTGTGAAATTGTGCCGTATCATTCAGTTTTTCATAAGCTCTGATTGTTATGTTTAGGGGTTCTGAAAATCATAATTGGCCAAAACCTATAACTGAGAAAACGTTGGCGTGTTTTAAACTCAAATTTGGATTAAATATGCACTAACCCGACAGTGGCTAAACACTAACAGACATCTTCATCATTTGACAACACATACAAATAAAACAAATGCACTGGAAATTACAAAATCTTGCTGCAAATAGTGCAGATCACATCACAAATGAGCCGGAGGACCCCAAAAAGTGTTGAACTGGCTGCTTCCTGTTTAGAGTCAGCTGAGTTGTCGGAGACCTGAAAGGTCTGAATTTTTTACTTTTATTTTTTAATTTTTATTTCAACATCCTGATTTTTTTCCTGCTGTTTGTATATGTTAGCCCTAATAATTAGATGATGAATAAACTCACTTCTTAGTTGTCTAAAATCACAGCTGAGTTTAAACTGTAAGCAACCATGTTCGTAAATGTTTGGAGTCGCCGGACACATTTCCATTGTGGTCTGAGACATTTGCAGTGCATTTCTTATTAGTTAATTTCTTCATAAGCGTGTAGAATTTCATAAACATTAACAAAGTATACAAAAAAAATGTGCTTGTTTGATATTAACATTTATTATTATTATTATTATTATTATTATTATTATTAATGTTATTATATTTATTATTTGCACTGCAAATTACAGAAACAGTGTGCAAATAGCGCAGACCACAACACAAATGTAGAACAAAATCTTGTCTCTTGCAGTGTAACGCCCGGAGGGCGGAGGATAACATGACGAGAGGGAGACAGAGGAACATTACAAAACGGGTTTAATAACACTTACGGGAACTGATACAGGGTATGGGAAGACAGGCAGACACAGGACCACACGAATCACAGGAATCAAAAATACCGGACAACGAAAGACACAGACGAAAGGATATAAATAGATGGGGGCTGATTAGACTAATGACACAAGAGGGATGAGTACAGGTGAGACAGATTAATAATGACGGTGGCGGGAGAAGGACAAAGAAAGCACATGACATAAACAAAGGATGACGCGGACGAACACTGACAGTACCCCCCCCTTTTGAAGGCGCGGTCCCCGCACACAGCCAGAAGGACGGCCCCGGGCGGAGTCGAGGAAGGGCGGGACCATGGAGGAGGAGTGGCTGCTGACTCCAGGGGGCCGACCGAGGGAGACGCCGCTGATGGCGGTGGAGCCCAAGGAAGGGACGGAGAGCCGAAGGGCGAAGGTGACGCCGAGGTTCCTGAGGGCCGGGCGAAGCAGGCGGCTCACCCGAGCAAGGCAACGGCGGGGTTCCGGAAGCCCGCGGCGTAGCCAGAGCGACAGAGGACCAAGGCGCAGCCGGAGGGAAGGAGGAGCTCAACGCTGCCGGTAGGACGGTGCGATGAGGTGCAGCCGGATGAGTGGAGTCCAGAGGCGAAGGAAGGGCGACGACTGACCAAGGTGGAGCCGGAGGGACGAGGGAGCCTGGCGGAGCTGGTGGGCGGACGGCCCACGACGAAGACGAGGGAGGAGTGAGCCAACGCGGAGCCCTAGGGTCGAAGGGCCGAGGTGGAGTCCGCAGCTCGGAGGCCGTAGGAGCTGACGCTGGGCGACACCCTCCAGAGGGTGACGCAGACAGGCAGTACCCATAGGCGCGCTCCATTTCTGGAGCTGGAGCGTGAGCTGGGGGGCTGGCTGACTGCAGCAGTGCTGGAGCTGGATGACTGGCTGCAGTTCTGGGGGACCGTGGGAAGCTACTCATGACCCTGGAGCTGTGGCTTTTTTCTAGGGAGAAGGTTAAAAAACTGTGTAGAAACAGTTGTTTGCTGTCTGGAAACAGCGGCAGGTAGATGCTGTCTAAAAACAGCGGAAGATTTAAAATAAAGCTCTAGAAGCCAATGAGTAGCCTCCCAGTGTCCAGTCGGTGTCCATCTGCATAGGGGGGGTGGGCGGGACTCTCGCTGATTCCGCGGGTAGCCGCCAGGACTCCCCCTCTGGGCGGTGTTGTCGGCACACACACCTGGTCAGACGGGACTTTGAGCTCCTCCATCTCGGCGCAATTCCGCTCTGTCGCTCTAGAGGGCGATGGCTCATTGGCCGCGGGTGGCTCTCCGTCTGCGGTGGGCTCTGGCAAGCGCTCCCTGCAGGTGGACGATGTAGTTTGGCTGGTCACTGGGTCGGGAGTGGCACTGACGAGATCCTCCAGGAAGGCGGTGAGTGGAAAAACTTTACTCGCCAGTGTCCACTCCATCTTTGCGGCGGTGTTGCCCTGAGGACCATCTTCGGGCGATCGTGCTCTGTCACAGATGATGGGCGCGCAGAGCACGTCGCCCGGAAAGCTGTTCTCAGTCGCTCGGATATGGTCCTCAGGGCTGCTTTCCCCCTGCTCCAGCAGGTGGTGACGGGAAACGGAAGGACGGACGGGATTAAAGGGAACACGGAGGGAGAAAAATAAAACACTGAGGGAAAAAAGGACTATAAAAAGAAAATCGGGGGAAAACACGCCGCTAACTGTGGGTCCGGTATTATGTAACGCCCGGAGGGCGGAGGATAACATGACGAGAGGGAGACGGAGGAACATTACAAAACGGGTTTAATAACACTTACGGGAACTGATACAGGGTATGGGAAGACAGGCAGACACAGGACCACACGAATCACAGGAATCAAAAATACCGGACAACGAAAGACACAGACGAAAGGATATAAATAGATGGGGGCTGATTAGACTAATGACACAAGAGGGATGAGTACAGGTGAGACAGATTAATAATGACGGTGGCGGGAGAAGGACAAAGAAAGCACATGACATAAACAAAGGATGACGCGGACGAACACTGACATGCAGGACCACGGAGCTACATAAATAAACATAATTATAAGTCTAAACACAGCACTGGACGTAAAACTAGAGTGGTAATCTAACTATACTAACTACTAGCTATACATACACTAAAAATAGTTATATAATAGTTATATAACTATACACCTACGACAGAATATACAAGTACTTTTGAATAATACAGAACAATATTGTGCAAGATATTATGCAAACGAGGTATTTAAGGTTGAAAAAGCAAGTAGTCCAACATGATTGGACACATTCACAAGTAAACGTTGTTTTCTTCATTGCATCCTAGATTGAGTTATGTAAAGTGTTTGGTGCATATGGAGAGATGTGTTTGTACACTCTTGGAAATAAAGGTACAAGAGTCACTGAGATGGTACCTTTTCAAAAGGTACACATTCGTAGTTAATGGGGTCCATATTGGTACCTCAAAACTTTATATTAATGCGCCTAAAATTTTTAAGAGGTAGACTTTTGTACTTTTTAGGCACTAATATGTACCCTTGAGGTATTATGGGCCTTTTAGGCAACCCTTAATTTGTAAATGAATAATTTCTAGGAACAAAACCAGGAAATAAAAGTTACAGGGATCGACGTCCCCCACACAATTTCAGTTTTCTCAGAACATGACGTCATTAAACTGTGAAAGCTCAAAAAAGAGCATCAAATTTCTGAACGTTCATTTATTTTGTGCTATATAACAATATGGGTCAATCCTGGATAAAAACAAACAAACATGTAGCTATACAAACATAAATCTTATGAAACAACACTATTCAGTTTACTAACACCATTGACATTCAGTTCAGTTCTGAATGAAAAAGGAAATAAATGACTCGCTCTGTCTAATCTCTTAAGAAGAGCCCACAGTTACCTCTTCAGTCATGTTTTCTCCCTGACTTGAGAAAGCTTTGCTTCTGTCTCCTGCTATCCTGATATTCACCATGTAATGCTGGATCAATTAAAATATCTGACATTTTCTGGAACAGGATCCGGCAAGATCCGGCTCAAATTAAGCACTGCTTTTAGGTACAAATATGTACTTTTTGAAAAGTTACCACCCTCTCTGACAGTTCTCGTACCTTTATTTCTGAGAGTGTACACTGTTTTTTCCATTGTGATCTCCAATATTTGTAGGGCATTTCTCATTAATTAATTCTCATTAATGAATCTTGAGTTGTTTTTTTTGCAAAATGAGTGACATAGTACTACCAGTGGACATAGTCCAATTACAACAACAGTACACCTCTTTCGCATAATTTTTGTTCCACTGGCCTAGAATGACACTTCACCTTCATCCAGTCCAGTGCAGCATCCACTAACTGCTCATTACCAGATTAGATGTTTTTAATGAAACTAGACACAGAGATTAACTCACTGCAAACATCTCTTGAACACTACTTACAAGCTAAGCAGCTGTCAAGAAAATAAATATCTAAAGAAAAATGTGAGGCTTTGAAGAGACTCCAGGGCAGATTTTCTGTGGCTTTTGGAGGCATTTTTATGAGCTAATATTTGGAGGGCCTTCTTTCCCAAGCAAGGAGATGAGTGAGTCAGAGTTTGTTGATCTCTGACTGATTTATAAGATGAAAAGCATCATGGTCCCCAATGTTTGATTGACAGATCAGCACTCGATTTATTGACGCCTGCTTTCGCGTCGCATAACCACAATAAACTGAATTCGGTGGTTATGTCATCATCGGCACGCACACATGGGTTCATTTAACATTTGTGAACCTCACATTTGTTGCATGAAGGTAACCTTTGACCTTTTAAGACATGTAATGTTTCCTAACTCTGAATAGCAGCTGTTGAATACGAGTGTGTGATGAGTGTGTGAATATCGGGATCCATTGGCTAATGACGAATAGACCATTGGACATTGGCACTACAGCAAGCTAAGCTGTGAATGTAGTTTGACGCAGCAATGGTTTATCTCATTATTGTTTTGAAGGTTGTGCTTATGCTGCTAGGTAACTTTCACTGTAAACACAGAATGCGTAAAGTCAGAGTCATTTGTTCTTGAGCTAACCCTTGTAAGGAACATTTAATTAATCCGAAGACACTTTTACCACCATAAAAGGAGTGCCTTGTGTTTTATTATATATATATATATATATATATATATATATATATATATATACAGTGCTGTGCAGAATTTGTTTTTCAAGCTGATGTTCAGATATTATTTTTCTCCAAGACGTCATATTAATTACAAAACACATTCAGCATAATTTAAAAAGCTTAAAAAAGGTTTCATTACTGAGGAGAGCTAGAAATGTAATAATATAATATAATATAATATAGGCGGCGCTGTGGTGCAGTGGATAGCGATGTCGCCTCACAGCAGGAAGGTCGCTGGTTCAAACCTCGACTTGGTCAGTTGGCATTTCTTTGTGGAGTTAGCATGTTGCGTGTTCACGTGAGTTTCCTCCGGGTGCTCCAGTGCAAAGACTTGCGGTATAGGTGAATTGGGTAAACTAAATTGTCCGTAGTGTATGTGTGTGAATGAGAGTGTATGGGTGTTCCCCAGTGATGGGTTGCAGCAGGAAGGCCATCCGCTGCATAAAAACCGCAACAAAACGTGTGCATAAACACAACAGCAGTCTCGTTCAACAGTGTTAAACGCTAAACAGAGCTCAAATGTTAACAGAAAATTTATTAAAAAAATTTTGGCATCAATTGGTTCATCAGTTGATACTTTTGACAAACCTAAAATGAAAAAAAAAAAATCCTTTCAGTAACATTTTTTGCTTTCGTAACTTGAATTATAGGGTCATTCTAACTGCAGTTTAGGTCTTATCATCCAGTCAAAGCCTTTGGATGATTAAGATTTATATTTTAGTTTTAGCAACGTTATAGATGATCAATATTGCACACTTATCACCTAGCACACCTCTCATCCCTACTGACAGCCTTTATCAAAATTATTTGTGATAAAATAATTTACATAATCATCAATGTGTTAGGATTGTGCAGTTTTTACAGCAAGCACAAGTAAACGTGAATCCAGCATTTGGCCAGTTTCATCCATCTGACCACCAGGTTATCCAGGAAAACACTCTGCATGGGTTATAAAAGCATAGAAGGTCTCTCTCTCTCTCTCTCTCTCTCTCTCTCTCTCTCTCTCTCTCTCTCTCTCTCTCTTTCTCTCTCTCTGCAGGAACACTTATCATTTCCCCATTGCAAGCCCTTTTTTTACGACAAGCGCTCTGCCATGTGGATTTGCTATGGCATCTTTATGCTCTAAATATATAGTGGCATTAACTTCTCTGTTGGTAGAATTTGTAATCCACAGGTGCGCAGATTACATCAGTGGCTTTTATTCGGCAACAAACTGCTCAGGTCTGGAGAGTTTCGCTGATGCATTGGGTAACAGAACGCCGGATGACTATCATAGCTGTTTTCCATATATGCTGCACAGTGAATCTTGTTCAGATTTATTCGCCTGCGTTACAATTTCTGCATGCGCGGCGTGTCTCGTTGTTGGCCGTGGGCCATAGCGGTGTTGTTCTCTGGGGTTTAAAGCAGTTTAAAGCAGAGATTGGCAGTGCTGCACGTCCCCTAGAGGGCCTTTCTGTTTGACTGCCCCCTCTAAATCATACACAGCATGGCCCCACCGACCCTCTGTTTGTTATTTCATGGGAATTGACGGCCGTTAGCGTGGACGTGGATCACTCCCTGTACGTGTGTGTGTTTCGGTGTGCTTGTGTGTGACTGATATCAGCATCAAAAATGACCTACATTAGAAACAGATCCCACTGGTTAGGTAAAATAGCATGGTTTTTAAAGGGAATCTTGGTTTTTAGGCTTGTATGGATCAATATAATGTAAATGATGTCTATTATTGAAAAATGTAATGGAAAACCCATGGAAGATTTATGTTTATATTTTGGACTATTGGGGGTTATATTATTTTAGATTCATAGTTCTTGACATCAGATGTCACTTGGAGAGCTATTGATGCTGATACAATACCACTCTTTGTGCAGCTTGTGGTTGTAATTTTCAGGGGCAACAACAGAGGTGATGTAAATCTAAGCAATTATGCAAAGTAGTAAAATAAAAAGTGAATTTTTTTTTACATGTTAGAATGTAATATATAATGATTATTATGAGGATTTTACATATATACATCCTCTATATATACAGATGGATGGATGGATGGGATAGATAGATAGATAGATAGATAGATAGATAGATAGATAGATAGATAGATAGATAGATAGATAGATAGATAGATTGAGTAATTGATTGATTGATTGATTGATTGATTGATTGATTGATTGATTGATTGATGGATGGATGGATGGATGGATGGATGGATGGATGGATGGATGGATGGATGGATGGATGGATGGATGGATAGATGAACAGAAGGATAGAACGAAAGAAAGAAATTCTTTCTTTCATCCATCTTTTTTTCTGTTCTTTCTTTCCTTCCGTCCTTCTGTGCATCCATCCATCCATCCACCCATCTAGAAAGAAAAAAAGATTATATAGGCTAGGTCCAAATTATTTATTTCTAATTATACATAAACTCATATTTACCACAAATTCAATGTGTTATGTAATGTATAAATATATATGTAGACCAACAATAAAATATAATTTAATGCAGATTATTACAGAATTTGTCAACACAGGCAATTTTGTGTGATTGGAAACTGATCAAGAACACTAAGAGACTTGCTAGTTTTCATTCTAGGCTACTTTTATGTTAGATTATGGTTTTATGTTAGATAATCTAGATACTTTAATTAATCTGTCTACTAGCTACTTTAAGTAAATGGGAGAGCGAAGTATAACACATTCATGTTCCCAATTTCTTTTTTCAAACACATGACAATCAGATTAAATCTTATCCAAAACAATTATTGCATAATGATTAAATAAATGCCGGTGTCGTAATCAGATGACTAATGGTTGGACATCAATCATAATAGCTCATTGCTTATATTGAGCATGTGTCCTCAGCATGCACTGACCCCACACCGGCCCTTGTGCTTTCTTCAATTCATGCTAATAACCAACACAAACATCAGCCTGAGGACCGGGAGGAGCGCCAGGGTCAGATAACGGTTCTGTACTGTTTACATACACCGTATATAACCTGTAAATACGAGGGGAGGGTTCATCCTCGCTGCCCTGCTAACACAGACCATGTGTGGTAGGACAGAACCCCCCCTCTAAAACATGTCAATCAGCAGGCCAGGGGAGCCCAGATCATAACAGGACAGTCAGAGAATCTCCCGTAACGCATACAAGTACAAACACGGACACGCGTTTAAACATTTATCTAGAAACAGACACTCTACAAATACAGAGACACTGGCAAACTAAGAGAAAGTCTTTGAGAGTCAAATAGATGTTTAGCAGAGGTTTCTGAGGTGTAGGAGCTGTAAATGTGAATTGAAACATGCAATTCTGTTCACTATTAAAGAGATCCCTTTAAGTATTAAGTATGTGGTCTCCTACAATACACTCAAAAAAATTATGTTCGCTGTTTGTTCAAACGACTTATTTAAAATTAGCTTAAATAACACATTTCTTGAAGTTTTTTGGACAACTTAATTGTTTTATGTTCAATCCACTTAAATTTGTAAAAACTAACGGGTTAAATTAATTCCTTTATGTTGTCCCAACACAAATTGATTGTGTGGAACCACAGTTTACAATGTAGGTATCACTTTAAGGAACAAAAATGCTTTAATTTTCTCATGATATACATTGCCAGATTAGATCTTTTCTTACATTGTGTGACTCCAAAATGGTTTCTTCAAGGATCGGGTCTTCCAAACTATTTTCTAAGTCTACTTTGATTGGTCAGATGTTTGGCCCAGTCTATTGTGATTGGTGGAAAACTTACAGTGCATCTCGGAAACCAAATGCCTATTAACCTATCATTATTCTTTAGGAGCTGTAGAAATGTGAAGAGGATTCTGCAAATATTTTTGGTATTAAAGAGACCCAAGTGAAGTGGCTCTCAATACTGGTCCTCGAGCCCCCCTGCCATGCACATTACTCACCTGATTCAGATAATCACAGAGAGATCCATGAACTGATCCTTGTGTGTCAAATAAGAGAGACATACAAAACGTGCAGGGCAGGGAGGCCCGGAATTGACAACCACTGCCCTGATGCTAAGTTCCTAAAGACTACACACAGAGCCATTGGGCAATGTTGAGCTGTCTGTGAGCGTGTGTCAGACTAGATTGTTTGGTGTGGTCCACATATCGCCTCTCGTCTGTTTACTTTCAAGAGAGTTGGCTAAATTCAGTACGTAGAATTGGCATCAGCTATCTATGAAAGAGGGTGCTCTGATTGACTGTTCAGCTTTGAATCTGAGTGACAAAATCAAGCAAATGACAGGTCAAGAGGGAACCCAAATAATGCGGTTGTTATTTCATTGCAATTCCTAAATGATTGTAAATTACATGGATTATTTAGCCCAATCTCACGAGGAAACGTAACTATTTTACATAATGTCAGAAAAGCAACTTATTCAAATGAATTCAGATGACTGATCCTCCACATCGAGAGAAGTCAGCTGAGGTGGCTCAGGCATATGTTTCCGATTGCCTTCTGGATGCCTACCTAGGGAGGTGTTCCAGGCATGTCCCACCGGGAGGAGACCTCGGGGAAGACCCAGGACACGCTGGAGGGACTATGTCTCTCTTAAATTCAGCCCATGTAAATTTTTAGCAACCACTTACCTTAAAAAAAATGTAGCAAATAAAATGATTTTCACTGTACCCCTCATTGGGGGATGAGCAAATCATACAAGAATGTGCAAATTAGATTGTACATATAATTAATACAAATTAGCAACTAAATCAAAAAGTTACAAGATCAGACATAACAAGCACAAGCGAGTAACTCTGTGGTGAGCGCAATGTACTGTGAAAATGATATGTAAATGCCGCTTTTGTTTACTGCTTGTATGTGTGCAGCATGAGTTCTGGTTTCCCTCTGTGGAATGACAATACAGATACACTGCCACCTGCAGGTATGGAAAGATGCAGGCACAGAACATACTGTACATTCTCCTTTCGGTCTATATTGTGTGTTCACATACAGATTTTTGGACCAGACAGGACTAGACAAAAAGACAACACAGTCGGTTTCCATCACCGCTAGTTCTTTGATGTCAGCTTGGTGTGTCCTGGGCTAAATTTTTGCTCTTGGAGGTCTCCTACAATAGGGTTTACAAATATCCAACAGGTCATTGCTTGTATTGAGCATGTGCCCTCATCGGTAGAGAATCCCCCAGAATCCCCCAGTCTGAGCATGCAGGCAAACACGTACACGCTTTTAAACATTTCTCTAGAAACAGACACTCTTCAAATACAGAGAGCAGCCGGCAAAGACACTGACAAACAAAGAAGTCTAAGGGGGTCAAACAGATGTTTAGCAGGGGGCTCATGAGGAATGTGAACCTTAAAGAGACCCTAATATTAAGTATTAAATATTATGTTTAAGATGTTACCTTCGGGCCTCACGGTGGCGCAGTGGGTAGCACGTTCGCCTCACAGCAAGAAGGTCGCTTGTTCGAGCCTCGGCTGGGTCAGTTGGCGTTTCTGTGTGGAGTTTGCATGTTCTCCCCGTGTTGGCGTGGGTTTCCTCCGGTTGCTCCAGTTTCCCCCACAAGTCCAAAGACATGCGATACAGGTGAATTGGGTAAGCTAAATTGTCCGTAGTGTATGGGTGTGAACGAGAGTGTGTGGATGTTTCCCAGTGATGGGTTACAGCTGGAAGGGCATCCGCTGTGTAAAACATATGCTGGATAAGTTGGCGGTTCATTCCGCTGTGGCGACCCCAGATTAATAAAGGGACTAAGCCGAAATGAAAATGAATGAATAAATGAATGTTACCTTCAAGACATTTGCATCCATCCAGAAGCAGAAATGTTTTATTTATTTCGTGATATACATTTTTGCATCAGTTCTTTTCTTATAGTGTCTGAAATGGTTTATTTAGGGATCACCTATCTGATAGCTTATCCTGCTCTGATTGGTCAGATGATTGACCCAGTTTGTTGTGATAGGTCAAGAACTTAGCAAGGTGTGTCGGAATTCAGTCCACACAATTTGAAATTTCATGTAAATTGCCTGGAAAGTGGAAACATAATAATAATAGTAATAATAATAATAATAATAATAATAATAATTTGATGATAATTTGAATAATATTTTTTTTTTAATCTGATTTGTTTAAAGTGTTCAGATAATCTTTTTGTTAATGTTTAGTCAAAATAATAAGCTGGTATTAAATTATTGCTAAAATATTGTAGATATAGATAGATAATAGATATAAAGAAAAATTATTAAGCTGCTTAAAAAGTCATAGTTTAAATCTCAAAAAGACTTGCTTAATATCTTTATTAATAACTCTCCGTAAGACAGAAGTGCCAATGAAGAACTACAGTACGAGTTGAAATATGAGGCGTCATAAAAATTAACACGGTCAAAAGTGGCTATATTTAAATAAACCCTCATCTGAATGAGAGTAGTTCTTCATTTTTAACCGCTTCTGATTGGCACATGTAATGTCAGTGTTAATAGGCCTTCTGAGAACCGTCAGTCTGGATGGTAATGATTATGGTACACTGTCATATGACTGTTTTTCTATCATTCTTGTGTAAATGTGTGTTGATATCGCGAGCATAAGCGGGGCAGATGTGACATGAGCTGGCTGGTGTTGTGAAGAAGCGTTGTGTTCACAGAGAAGCATCAGCTGCTACATATACATGAATCATAGTGAAGTGTGGATGTGTGTCAGAATATATTTATAACTGAGCGAGATGAAGCAGCTTTTACTGCCACATATATGATGAAACCACAAACCATTGCAGATGTCAGCCACCTGTGATGCTTTATTAAAAGTAAGCCAGCTTTAGTAATTATTTTGTAACCCTCATAATACATTCAAGAAATTGAGTACTATTTTTGCAGTTTTTATGCAGAATCATTATGTTGTAAAACAAATTTTTCATGCGGTACATGATCAGAAACTTAACCCTTTGACACATTTGATCACACCGATGTGATTAAAAAATGTAGTGTCACATGATCAGCTGCTAAATTCAAATCTGCTTTTCCATGATGGCTGGTGCTGAGTCAGAGAAAGATAATCACAGTCTTTATCAGTGTTTTTAAACAAATAATGTTTATTATAGGTTAAGACATTCAAATACACATAAGCACTAGCAAATCATAAAATATATGGTTTGTAAAATACACCCTGATATCTATTGATACATCAGTAATTTTTTTTTTTTAACATATAGTCGGATAATGTGCTTTATTCACATCAGATACACAATGTTTGGGTTACTAGAACTTAATTTCGTTTATTTCAGAAGTAGTTGATGAATTAACGTGTTGGAAATCCAGCAGCTCTATTCTCTCCAAAGCAGTGCAGGCTAACATGGCGGCACCCATCACTTGTCATATATCAACTAATATGACAAAATACATGTTCTTACACGTATTGAGAATACGAATATCAAAAAATAATTAAGAGGTTTGTCAGTATTTGCAAAAATAAAACAACAGTGGTTTGTCACGTGATAAACTTGACATGTCGCCATTGAAATGATGCTTTCTAAATAATGGGCACATTAAAAAAACTCATGCATGGTGGTCAGTAGGATTACTTAAAACTTGCGAAAGGGTTAAGTGAGTGAATGTAAAAAAAAAGTCAAATGTCATGTTGAATAATTTAATGTCTTAGTGATGACAAAGCAGAAGATCTTGCTCGTGGATGTGTTATAAAGCCAAATGGCATAAAAAAATAAAAATCAACAGAGCTTTGTCTTTATTAATCTACCGCATCTGGGAAAAATGGCAAAGCAAACACTGAATTACAACAATAAACAGAGTTAAACTGTCTTGCTACTGTGTTTGCAAGAGAGAGGTTGACTGAGAAAGAAATTTACCTTAGTTTCTGTGTTCATTCTTCAAGGCAATCTCATCTTCAGATCAATCTCATTTCAATTAAGCATTGGTTTAAATGTCTGCTAAGGAAAGTAATGTATTTAGCATGGGCCAATAAGTCTCTTTTGCCATCTGACGATGAAACAATAGAGTGTGAACTGTCGCCATTAAAAAAAAGTCAATGTTCTTATACAATATACTTTAATTATATATTGCTATTATTGATATCAAATATCAATTACACTGAAGCATCAAATAAAGATGCTAAGAACAATAGCCATGCTTTTACATAGCATATCAAACTTAAAGTTGCCTCAGGCTCTCAGTCAAATGGATTTGCTCTGGAACAAATAACACATGATTGAGGCCAAACATTTTTATTCGATATGCCCAAAACAAATGATATTTCATGCTTAGCCACTATAGATTCATGATTCCAGATTGAATGCTCTAGGTGAAATATGTGAGCGATGAATGGCCACCGACATGCTGTAACTGGAAGAAGTCATCGAAATACATTCAAATAGATGCGATCCTTAAAATGTAATAAAATATTTTAAGTCTAAATAACTGAATTGTTGTCTAAAACACTCTTAAGGTTACATTATCTGCCAAAGTCTATTGAGCTTAGTCATGACACTCGCTGTATGAAATGATAAAGAGGTCAAGCATTTGGATAAATGTGATGTTTTTGTCCCCAAATATGATATCTTCCTATTAAGCAGTTAACAGTGTTTGTAGTGTGTTTTACCTGTTAATTATTTAGTCGTTGAGAATTATCATTACAACATACATATTATTTGAACCAGTTTTGAAGTAAAACAGCAAATGCATTCGTTAAGTATATGGAAAAAAACATGATAATGTACAACATTTTTTGTTTTGTATTACACAGAAGACATGAAATGACATAATATTTATTTTGAGTAAACATGAAACTATTTTAACCTTAATAATGAAACACTACCATGTCTAAAATGCTTTAATACAGCGATTTGTTGTGACCTGCATGTTCTGTACATTTACACAGAGCTCAAAGTTTTGGGATCTGCCTTGTGCCTCATTCCATAACAGCATGAGCTCAAATCCTGCTCCAGCAGTAAAGACGAGTCTGTCCCAGTGGCATCATAACTGCGGTGTCAGGTACAGTTAAAAAGGATGAAATATTAAGGTACAGAAAGTTCTTCTCCACACTGAAACGTGAGTGATGTTGTTTCATTTGCTCTGAGACTCAAATGACAATCTAGCCCACGAACATGGAGGTCTGTCTCTTTTCTCAATAACTAGCATGCTAGCTTACTAATACACTGTTAAAAAATGCTTTGTTTCTTGTCCAAATGTCTAAAATTTTTGTGAATCAATAAGCATTTTCTAGACAAGGACAAAATAGCATCTTGCTTTATGGGAGGCGCGGTGGCGCAGTGGGCTTCACAGCAAGAAGATCGCTGGTTCGAGCCTTGGCTGGGTCTGTGGGCATTTCTGTGTGGAGTTTGCATGATGTCCCCATGTTCGCGTGGGCTTCCTCCGGGTGTTCCGGTTTCCCCCACAACTCCAAAGACATGCGCTATTGGTGAATTGAGTAAGCTAAATTGTCCGAAGTGTATGTGTGTGAATGAGAGTGTATGGGTGTTTCCCAGTGATGGGTTGCAGCTGGAAGGGCATCCGCTGCGTAAAACATATGCTGGATAAGTCGCTGTTTTTCAGTTTTTCCTTTTAACACATGATTATTTTGCTTACCCCATTGGCAGATTATTTTGCTTGTTTTAGGGAAAAACTCACTTAATTTTTACACATTTTTTCTTAAAGAAAGACAATAATTTTGGCCAGTGTTCAAACTATACTGTGGCTATTGGGGGAGCCCACTTTTTGTTTAACAGGTGGGGGTGTGGGTCGCTTTGACCTTGAGAGTCCATTGCCACAATGATGTGGGCTACAAAACACAGAGGATCACTCGGGTAAAACATAATCGCGAATTAGAAAATGAAAGAAACACCATTGAAAGGGGTTCCATTTTGTCAAGTTTACCCTGCTTTCAGCTTAATTGTCCAACATATTTACAGGAATGTCTCGGTGTTTAAAAAAAGAACATTGTTTTGGCCTACTGTATGAAGCAAATAAAACGAAAGGCAACGTCACATCATTTGTTTCAGAAAATGAATTAGCAGTGTCTTAAAGTCCATATGAAAGCATCTGACCAGAGCCTGGTTTCTCTCGAGGTTTTTTTCCCTCCACTTTGTCAATTGGTGAAGTTTTTTTTCCTCCCCACTGTTGCCACTGGCTTGCTCGGATCGGGACTTGTGGAGCTCCGCTTCGGTGGATTTGCTCTTCAGTGTTTGAACTTTCAGCAGTGAAACTTAAACCACACTGAGCTGAACTAAACTGAACTTCTACTCTGAAATCTGGACTTTACTAGAACATGTTAAGCTGCTTTGACACAATCTACATTGTAAAAATCGCTATATAAATAAACTTGAATTGAATTGAATCTGGCTGTCAGTCTTTGACATGACTGGACTTTGCACCACAGCGCCCCCTCACTTTGATGCTCATGACAAGAATAGCTTGTAGCTTGTGAGGTGTAAATCGCCGTCATGCATGAATGAATGATATTCTTGCACTTTTACACATTATAATCCATGATCACATTACACAATACTGAAACCGCACGTCAAAATAACCCATTGTCAATATTTTTTGAGACCCCCAAAATTTCACAAATCATGTTTTCAGGGGAGCCCATGCCTTATTTAGGGGAGCCTAGCTCCCCAGTAGTTCGCACCCTGATTTTGACAATGTTTTGCTTGTCTAGAAAATGCTTCTTAATTAGAAAAATGTTGAGATACTTGGACTACAAATAAGACGAAAAAATCTAAGTAAGAAAAGTATTTTTTGCAGTGAATACATATGGTTGAAATTAACAATAGAGGCAATAAAACTCTGATCTTCTTTCATGTATATTATTATTGTACAGCAGTTTATTAATCCTTGAAAATTGTCTTATTAGTAATTATTAGTACTACTTATTAGTACTTTTGTGAGCATTTTGCAATATTAATCAGAAAAATTCCATATTTACACCTGCCCATTGAACCTATATAACCAACAATGAAATCAGAAAAGTACTTAAAGGTGGACAAATAAGATATCTTGATGTAAAATAGGGTCAAAGATTTAAAAGCACTTGAGAAGTTATAGTTGATCTCTCATACCTGTTGTCAGATTTGCAGTGCTGGAGGTCTGTGGTAAACTACCCTCTGACCCGGCTGAAGCAGTGGACAGGGGTGGGTGTTTATTTTAATGCTGATGATACACAGGGCAACATTTTGAGCAATGTTGTCGGGCAATATTGCAGAGCGATGTTGCTCGGCTACTTTCCTATTGGAAATGGGCAGCTATATTATATCTGTATCCCATTTTCCTAATTAGTTACCCTGTGTTTCACCTGGTTGCCCATTGACGGCATAATTTCCCAAAGTTGCCTGGAAACATTGTTCAAAAGGTTGCCCTGTATATCATCAGCATTAGGCTCTGTGGAGATGATGGAGGTCCAGGTGTGCCACACACACCTGCAGGATGTCCTGTCAGACGATATGAATCCAGTGGGCTGACGTCAATTTACCAGTCTTTTCAGGTTATGTAAACTCTGTTATATTAATGATATCTGAGTTTTGTTTATTTAAAGGGAGGAACTGCAGGGTGGGATTTTGACAAAATTGATAAGAAATGCTCATAGTAATGAGTGAATGTTGTAAAAGTACAAAATGATAAACTAATTATGTTGGCTTAAAGTCAGCATACTAAGATCTTATTGAAGCATACGGTCAAATAAAAGATCCAGAGTTACAAAATGTTTGATTTTCAACATTTTCAAACATTACACCATGTTATAATGTTTCACAACTCATTACATGTTAACAAAATGCTAAATGTGAAATGCAATAACTAATGCTAAATCATACTGAAGTTATCTGATATACTGTAATAAATGCTGTAGCATAATTTAGTTTTTATTACAGTAAAATGTGGTGTATTTTAGTATATCCCTTAGAAAAATTAACCATGGGTTTACTATAGTAACCATAGTTATACCATAGTAACCTTTTTTTTTGCTGCATACTGTGGTTTTAAAAACCACAGTATGCACCTATTACTATAGTAATACTGTAGTAGTACTGTAGTAAAACTGTAAGAACCTTGATCTAGTAACCATGGGGGTTTTTTTTAGGTGCATACTATGGTTTTAAAAACCATGGTTTTGATACCATAGTGTTACTACAGTAATACTGAGGTAGTACTATAGTACAACAGTAGAAACTATGACTATATTAAAATCATGGTTACTACAGTTTTACTATAGTAAAACCGTGGTTGTTTTTTTTGTAAAGGATTATACACTATAGTTGTAGAAAACCACAGTATTGGGTCATTTGTTTACATTGCTATAGTTGTGGTATTACCATAGCAACTATAGATTCACCACAACAGATTCATTTTCGTTACTTTAGTTCAAAAACACTATAGTACTGACTATAGTAATTTTTCATATCAAGTTTAAAACAAGCTAATTCATGTTAATGAAATGCTAACCATTAGAAACATGTTAACATGCTAGAAACATGCCAAACAGTGTTAATCATACTATAAACCTTCTAGCAATGTGTTTGTTCATGATAGCATCATGCTAATTCATGCTAATATGCATATGTTACAGTAGTTAACTGATTTGCAAAATTCTAAAACATGTTTGTGGTAAAACATTTGAATCCATGCAACGCATGTAATCTAGATAAACTACTTAAATCTTAAACATGCTAGAAACATGCTAATTAACCTTTCTGAATAAAAGCTTTAAACTGTGGACATAAAGGTTTTATTTTGAACCTTCAGAACTGGATTTGTCAATTCAACATCCAGGTATATCATTAAAACATACTAGTTATATTTCGATTTTTATATACATTTAGATTTATTCATCACCAAAAGATCCAGATTATAAACAGATTCTGCTTTAAACACAAATGTGACCAACAAAACTGTACGTAGTACTTAATTAGCACTGCATTTCAACCTCTTCCAAGACAAATTGCTTGCAGATTTGTCTAAATAAACTACGAACAAACCAAGCGAGTCAATGCAAAGTCAAAAGTGTCCGTTATTTATTCCTCTTTGCTCAGAATGATCAAAGAAATGTTTGTTTTTGGTAATACGTAGAGATGGATTTGTTTGCGTGTGTGTTAACAGCAGAGGAAACTCAGATTTATGGAGGAACAGAGAGAGATGAAAGTGAAAGAGTGAAGCTAAGCTAGATATTCTTACCAGATGCTGTTTTCGAGTGGTTTCTTTTGGAGTGCTGATGTTTGTTTCTCTTGATCTTGCTCCAACTTCCAGTGCCAAGGAACTCTTCCAGAACCAGGTTGTCACGGATCACAGCAGACAAAGGTATAGTTCACACAGTGTTTATTAAAACACAACAAGTCTTCGCACCGGAGTGCTAGCAATAGTTCAGTAAAGAACAATAGAGTCAATGCAATCACTTCCCTTGAATAGAGCAAGCCGATGACAGGGGTTAGTCTCTGGGGTGAGTATCGCTGTAGTCTTTGGCAGAAGGCAGAGAAGACGAGAGATGTGATCATGTGAAGTTGATACCAGACACTGGTTGAATGGAGAGGGTGAATCTATATAGAGTGCTGGTGATGACTGAAGCAGGTGAGGGTAATTAGTGCACAGGTGTGTGAGATCAGTAAGCGGGTGACTGAGTGCGTTGTGTATTGGCTGGAGAGTGTGAGTGGTGATCCGGGCTGATAGAACGTGCAGGGGGTGTGACACAGGTATATTTCTGCTCTGGAAATTAGCTTCTTACAACAAGTAGCTTACAAGCATATTCTGTCCAGCATTCACATAAATACTTGAATAATTATTTCATTATTGGAATCCTAATGCAACGGGGTAGATCTAATCTGTTTTGATGTTACACAGACCACCAGAGCTAATTGCGTTGAGGTCGGAAAACAAATAAAACTTTGGGCCTAATGCTTTAGTTCAGTTATACATGATATAGAGGTGTACAGTCACGTATATTTGCATTAATTTTTTTTCCTATTAAGATTTTGTTTCTATTAAGATGCGATTCAGTACATTACGGTATGTGTAACTGCATTTGTAACTGGATATGTCTTTTTGATTAGATGAAGCTCGTTTCCACCACAAAATAAAAATGAAATAAATAAATATATAAATAAATAAAAGGTAATGTCAACATTTTTATTCACCTTTGACTTTTTACTTGCAATGAGATATATGCACACAGACATTTAATTTTCAGTAAGCCAGCCCAAGCGCATTTGGTGAACTGACGCACCATTACAAAATCGCCACGTTTAAGATCTGATTTCTTTAAAAGTCAGTGATCTTCACTGCCTAATTGATATATGATATAAAGTGGGTATCAGACCAGACAAGAAGCACTGCATTAAATTCCATTTTTTGCGCCATGTATTTGAAATACGAAAATATATTTTACACCAGTATTTTTTATGGAGTTTCTGCACTCGCCTGCTGCTACTGACAACGCTTGCATCTACACGGTCTTTCATCTCATTTTACACTTGAAGAACTAACTGAATGCTTAAGTCTGTTTGTATTTTAATTACATTACAACATCGATGCTGTAAAAGGAACTGTATGAAATTGAATTGTCACATGAAATTTTCATCGGAAGTTTATCATTGACTGATAAACACTAGCTGTGCATATACCCCATTGTACATTTTATTTACTTTTTTTTTTTATTTCTCCATTTTTCCATATGCAGCTATACATAAAGATTATTTTCTTTCCTTTTTATTTTCTTTCCAGGTTTTCATAAACCTGATGCTTGCTTTTTATTTATTTATTAATTAATTTATTTATTTTTCTTTTCTTTTTGTACTTTGCTTGTACGTCCTTTTTGTGTGTATCTGAGTTTATTGTTTTCCTTTGTTTTGTTTTTATTTTTAATACGATTTTTATTAGTTTTTGTTTGGTTTTTATTTGTTTGTGCATATGTTTTTTGTTTGTTTGTTTGTTTTTTCTTTGTATCATTTAACTTTTTGTTTTCTTTATCTGACTTTTTGTTGTTTTGTTTTCTATTTCCTTTGTTTAGATTTTTTTTTGTCTTGTTTTGTGTATTTTTTGGTTTTTTAGTTGTTGTTTTTTTAATAGATGATTTAAGCAATCTGTGGGTATAGTGATTGTACATTTAGTCCCATCATCGGTACTGAAGGGACTGATGATGGGGCTGAACCAATTTAGGCATGTGAATTGGTTATTTCTTTAAAAGGAAATACCTTTCACCTGCAGTACTAATGTATCATAGTTTATGTACCAGTCAATTTCAGGCATAATCACTCACAGGGTTAAATTAGGTGAAATAGCATTTGGGGCATTTCACTGCATCCTGCAGTTTTCACACAATAAATAAAATAAAACAGATTTCTTTAAATCAAAAAAAATGTCATCATATTCTCAGACAAATACATTTACTTAAAAATATATATTTTTTCCTGTGTTGACATGCTTGTATCTGTGTGTTTGTGTGCACGTGGGTATGTTCGTGCGTGTGAACATTCCCAGCATCACGAACGCACGCAGACAAGCACTTGCACACTTCAGGTCATCTTTAAATAGAGTGTGATAGGCTCTGATGCCACTTACTTTGGAAGCAGGGTGGGGGCTCTGGATGGCTGGAAAATAAATTTCCTGCTTTCTCCCTGTCCGGATCTGCCGGAGCAATGGTCAGATCATGCCAGGGAGCGGATGGGCCGGGAGTGGGCAGGAAATCTCACGGAGCAAAGGGGTCGGATGGAGTGGCGATACTGGGACCACTCCTGAGCAGGAATTAGGAAAACTGGAATTTGTTTTACAGTTTTCCAAAGCTGTTGTTCTTCCCCTTCACCCCACCACCACCTCTACCCCTGTCCCACTGGATGCATGAATGGGAACACCTGTGTTTCAATGGATTCTATGCGGCAATAGCTTAAAATTCCCCAGATATTTTAATAGCAGTTACAAAAGAATAAAAAAGCAATAAGCCATGTGAAGCCATGGTTTACAATTTATAACAGCTTAAGGAAAATATCTATAAAAATCATATCATAAAAGTCTGGCACAACGTAAAGCAATTGTGAATAAACTATTA
The DNA here is from genome assembly GCA_903798125.1 of Danio choprae. NCBI lineage: Eukaryota > Metazoa > Chordata > Actinopteri > Cypriniformes > Danionidae > Danio > Danio choprae. Next base: position 1,657,861 of record CAIGQW010053582.1, read on the forward strand.
TAAATTCACTGTTAATCATGGCTTTATGTGGTTATTGTTATTATAAAAGGGTTGCTCCATATACATAGCAAGGTTTCACAAAATAAAACAAAGCAAATAAAACACTTGTCTGACTGTTGCTTGGCATCCACACTGAGTCAAAGAAACCATATCAATGTAATTTACAACAGCTTCAAACACTCCTCAACCAATCCGAATCAAGTCTGATTCAATGTCAAAACAGTCTGTTCAAATCAAGGGATCTCAAATTTAGCAGATGATTTTCTCATAACTGTCATCATCAGGGCTAGTTTCCCCCACTACATTTAGCACCTGGCTCATTTTCTCAAGTCTTAAAAATATTCTCAAAAATATCATTTTTAACAGCTTCAGAATCAATATTTTGGTCGCTCACAAATTTCTGAAGGTTTCTACAGCAGTCAAAATGAGTTTGAAGTGTCATTGCTCTGAATAACTTGAGCTTATCTGCAGACAGAGGGTAGCTTGCAGGTACAGGGTGATCTCAGTCAGCTCTTCTTCCTCTTTAGCCTCTTCCACAATTCAGTGACTGCAGTTGGTTTATAACCCATAATTTTGTCACCAAGAATTTTCCAAAGATTTTCCATCAGGTTTAAATCAGGACTGACATTTCATTCTTTCAGTGTTTTCAGCTTCAAGGAACTGCTTTGCCTGGCTTGCTGTGTGACTGATCACATTGTCCTGCAAGAAAATTGCTGGCTGACTGAAAGAACACAGGGAAGGAATCACATGTTGCTGAATGAGCTTCTAATAAACATTTGATTTCATTTTATGATGCTACAGAAAAAAATTACTGATTTGGAACAACCAACCTCAGTTTGGTTTTCATCTGGTCAGCCTGCTGTCAGAGATCTTCAGTCATGTTGGAACAGTTTATTTTCCAAAGACAGTGAAAACTGGAGATGTTGATACATAATTAAGGAATTTACCACCAGGTGCAGATTAACGCCAATAACTGGGAATATTTGAAAGTGTCTCTAATTTTGATCTGTGTCCTTTTAATTTAGTTTATACAGTGCTTCAGAATATATGTAAATCATCAAATATACTTTAATACCTGCTCTATTATTTTAGAATGAATCAAATCGAACTGAGCAGTATTATTGAAATTTAGGAAATTGTAGATTTTTGATCTCCACTATAGTGACTTAAGCCCTGCTCACACTGTGCTATTTTAGCCACATTTTGGTAATCTGAGACAAAAATCTAGTCTAAAATCTGTTGCCTTTAGTTGTTGGTTTGATCATTGCAATCAGATTGTCCCACCATTGAGGTTTTGGCAGTGTCAGAAGATTTTGACTTCAGCTGCAACAAGCGTCAAACCAAGAACCAATAGGAGCGCAAAAATCTGATTACGCAATCCGTGCGACAACTTTAAAGCACTGCAGGCAAATGTCAAAAATTGGTTTTATTATTGAGGCACGCTGTGAGCAAAGTTACCACTTCAGATTGTTTATGTTTGCTGTGATGTAACATATCAGAACACGGGATAGTGAAGGTGTCACTGATGGATGACGTCAAACTCTGGATAAGTTTTCTTAATGTCTTGATTGTCGTTCAGTCTGACGTTATGACAACTGAAATCTTTTGATGACAACTCAAATGTAATAGTGTGACATGGGAGTCATGTTCGTGCAGTCTGATATGCTACAATTGTTTAGGATTAATAAACATTGCACAGTGCAAGCCAGGCTTTACAAATTGTTATAAAATTTTATAAGTAATGACGCATAACAAACCACTTCTTGGATTTCATTTTTCTGAACACTTCTCTATTTCATCCACAAAAATTCCACAACATCATTTATTTGGTAAAAAACCCAGAGGTTTTAACCAATTGACCATTAATTCATTGGACTTTGTATCGAACAAGACATTATGATAAATGAGGACAGACTTAGAAATCAAAGCTTCACTTTTTCCCCACTCTCTCGTTTATCAAAGTCCTTTCCTCGGAGGCCTGGAGCACGTTCCAACATCTAAGAGCCACCCCAAGTGGCATTGTTCTGCTTTTACTTTGTGGAAATTTCTCATTCAGCTTGAAATCGGCAACATCCTCGGCGCTGACCTAAAATCCATCTGGAATCCGCTCGTTGCCAGATCAAGAGTGACTGTATAGCAGTTATTTATGAAGAAATCAAGAGTTCATTACACAATACAGCTTATACAAACATTACATCATGCCGTATATGAGCAGGCAGAGCGGCGAGCGTTTCCCAAGGGAGCCGTTAGAGGGTATTTAACAAGAAGGTCATGTTACACAGGGGGAACAGCGACCATAATTTCCACAACTAGAATATGAGATGTTATGAAACTGGATCCTCCATGGGGTAAAAATAAAGCCAAGGAGGAAGATGTCCACCCACTCTGAGCATCCAATTTTCATCCGCACAGGTTCCTGTTTGGTTGACTAATTTTAAAGATGTATCAATAAGTGTGGAATGGCATGGGCAATGAAAGGAAGCCATGCTGTTGAGTAAACTCTCAAACAAAATGCCAATTTTAGAACGTTCCTTCTCGGCAAACACACAATGGCAGGAAAGCAATGAGCGTCACAAGAAGGGATAGACAGGGTCAGCTCAAGGCAAATACACACACCCTGTGTCTGTGTGGACATGTCCCTGAATCTTCTGTCTGTGAGGGCATTGAGTGCATTTATCAGATGATAATCTAGCCTCTAGGTTTGTGAGCACAGCTGAGTGAGTGTGTTTATGAATGAAATAGCTTGTTTTTAATGGCTATTTATAGAGACGCATGTCTTGCAGCTGTGTAATTGGAAATGGATCTGTCTTATGAACTAAGTGCCTTACTTAAAGGTGACATGGTTTGAAGGCATAGTTCATCCAAAAATGACAATCCTGCAAAACTTCAAAAATACTGTACAGTTGACATTTTTTCATATATTTTCCAAATACTGTTTAATAGAGAATATTTTTCAACACATTTTAAACATTACTTACTAATTTTTATAACTTTGCCATGATGATAAATCATAATTCTGTCATCAGAATCTGTCATTTGCAAGATACTAGTATTCAGCTTAAAGGGCAAATTAAAGGCTTAACTAAGTTAATTAGGCAAGGTTTTTTTTCTATAGCCAAAAAATCTTAAGGGGCCTAATAATATTGACCTTAGCAGTTGTAAAAATGTATTATCCCAGCCCAAAACATAATAATAATAATAATAATAATAATAATAATAATAAGAAGAAGAAGAAGAAGAAGAAGAAGAAGAAGAAGAAGAAGAAGAAAGAAACAATAAAAGATGAAAAAATGTCTTGCTTTGTTAAAAATAGCTTAAAATAATTAATTAATGAAATGTTTTACAGGAGGGTTTTTAATTTTGTCTTTAACTGTAGGCACACACACATACACACACACGATGCAGTTGAAATTAATTGCGTGGTTTCCCAACACAATCTCACTACAATTTGAACTAATTGATATAGTGGCTAATTCATATTAATTTGTATGATCTCATTTCGTATAAATTTGTATTACATTCATCACGAAATCACATGCATTTACATCATATGAATGTGTATGAATTTGTATTAGCCACTTATCTGATGATATGTAGGTTTCCTCAGAGGCAGAAACTGAGCATCAGAATGGAAAAGGGATGAGATTTAAGTTACATTGCTGTCAAACTGGTGGTGTAAAAATGGCCAGTGAATGACAGTTTTATGGGTGAAATGCATTTTTGATGCCAACGGTCAGAAGCTAATGACCAGACATTGGTATAAACAGCATGAAAGCATAGACCAATCCATGTTGGTATATACATGTTAGGGATTTTTCTTGAAACACTATGGAGCAAAATATCTTGCTGAATCAATGGAATTAAGGGGAAAAAAAATAGCAAATTATAATTAAAAAGGTTGGTGATGTCGTTACATGGGTGTGCATTCCTTTCTAAAAAAACAGTGGACCTGAGTCAATTATTTGGCTTGTACTATGGTCACAATACCTAAAGACACTGATGTTGTATTTTAAGAATTTTTTCTTAAAAAAACATATACTAGTTTCCAAAGTTGGTTGCATATGTGCATACATCAATAATCGTTTTGGTCCTTGAATAAATATGTGCATCAACTTACATTTTTGCAAAACATATACGTATATATATATATATACTTGTTAATGATGAAGTTGGTACACTTAAAATATGCAAACCTTTATTGCAATTTTTTACATGAATTACTGTAAACATTTCTGTTAGTTAACAATTTATTAAAGTTAAACAAAGTGACTTTTACAGATATTTATAGTCATAATATATTGTTTAGGTTGATTAAGCAAGTTACAGTAAAATAATAATGTATAATGAACTGCTATATTTTCTTGTTATTTTACAGATAACATTACAAAGTTCACTATTTTAAACTTAAGTGTTTTTTAAATTTAATTATGTCTGTATTTTTATTTTATAATTTATTTTATTTTATTTTATTTATTTTATTTTATCTGCACTGAAGTACTCTACAAGTACTCTACAAGTGGGAATTCAGTACATCGGTAACCTGTAAGTGAACTTCTTTTTTTTCATAAGCATTTGCCGAAGACATTATGTAATTCTAGACGCTTTTTACACTTTGCTTGTGTGTATTGAAAGTGATGTGTGTGTACGTGACCTCAGATTGCCTGTTTTTCAAGAGTTTGCAGCAGGATGTACTGGATTTTGACATGACTACCCTTAACCTCGGGTCTAGTGGGGTCAAAGATCGCTATCTGTTATTTTGGCTGTCACATCCTGACCCAACACTGTAGTGTTTACTACAAAATTACGTAATTTCATTATTGATTGTTTTGCACAACCAAACTCACACAGAGTCAAGATTTGTTATGATAAACAGTGAATCGGGAAAATGCAGGGAGAGTTGTGACTTCCTGTCTTGAAAGCTTGAAAACACATGTCAGTCACATGTAAACCTCATGACTTGTTTGACGGTTCCATTGTCCAAACACAGCTGTGTTTGTAACAGTGTAAAGGTCGCTATTGTCCTTTTTATTGGCTTAATGGTCCTTGCTGAATAAATGCATTCATTTCTTTCAGAATTCACATAAAAAATTAAGATATGTGTATAGGCTTGGACAATGAATCTGAAGCACTGGCCAATTTAGTGTTGGAGGTTTCATGGCTAAATATGACCAGTCTGGTGGCCAATCTTCATTGATTGCACATTCCACCAGTAAGAGCAGAGTGTGGAGGTTTAATTAGCAAAGTAATAGCACAGTTTTGCTTAAAATATTGCAACGCACACAAGTCTTTGTCATGTATGAAGAGCCACGATATCCAGTTTAATGTCAGCATACTACCAAGTAGAACCAACCACATCCAACAGGAGTAACTGTGGACGCAAGAGGAAGCTGTCTGAAGGGATGTGCGAATGCTACCTGGATTGTATCCAAAAAACATAAAACCGCAGCTGCCTAACTCACTGCAGAATTAAAAGTGCATCTTGACTCTCCTGTTTTCACCGAATCTGTTCATCGGAAGCTCCACAGGGTCAATATACATGGCCGGGTTGCTATTGTCAAACCTTTGGTCATTCGTGCCAATGTCAAACTTCATTTTGAATGGTGCCAGTAGCAAAAATCTTGGGCTGTGGACAATGTGAATCATTTATTGTTCTCTGAGTCCACCTTCACTGTCTTTGTGGAGCGTACCCAAAGAAACGTACCACCCAGACTGTTGCATGCTCAGAGTGAGGCATGGGGGTGGATCACTGATGGTTTGGACTGTAATATTATGGCATTCCCTTGGCCCAATACTTGTGCTAGATGGGTGCGTCACTGACAATGACTACCGAACCATTCTGGAGGACTGTGCACCAAATATTTCAAATATTGAATCCTGCAGGTGGTGCCGATTATAATGCACCAAAACACAAAGCAAGACTGGTGACAGAATGGTTTGATGAACATGCAGTACCGATCTGCCCAATTTTGAACTACGCAAGGTGCATAGTGCCCCGCAAGTTATGGAAAGACCCTCTACTTTGTAACTGTTTGTGCTTGCAGTGTCTCACCTTCAATGCAAATCCTTTGAGACTTTGAGTCTTATTGTAGTAAAATGTAGTAATCTTGGTAACTTTGCTGTTAAAATTAAAGTTTATATTTGTATTAAGAGACACACCTTATTCCATGCGTTAAAAGGCAGGTGTGTAAACAGATTTGACATTAAAGCAAGTTTTTGATGAACAAATTAGCGACTTTTACAGTTTTGGCACACCAAATCATGATATTAAGTCAGTTTCTAAAGGCTTAAAGCCTTTATGAGTTTCCTTTCCTGACAATGTTCAGAACTCAGACACTTTCTTATTAGGCAAAGCTTCATATTTACATGGATTTCTATTTAAATGACATCAGCCGCTGCCTCGTATGACATCAGTGTTGAATTGGACCATGCCCTCTTTGTGTATCTCTGCTTAACAACTTCCTTAAGGCACCAGAGCTCAGTGGAAATCAGACCCAGCAGCTTTATGGGCCCTGTATGGCATCTTTATGAGTGCATATTTTGGTGTATGTGTATGCTTTACTGTAAGTCTACAGTATAGAAGCTCAGCTTTACCAAGAAAATAATCCACGTAAAGCCACTGAACCACTTAAAAGCACTTTTGTCCATACAGTGTAAGTCAAAGTGGTCTAAAACAGCATTGGCCCCTATTGACTTCATCTGTAAAAACAAAATATATCTCACAGGACAAAAAAGACAAATATTGTCTTGTCTTGTGTTAAAGTAGACATATTTATTTTGGTGTGAATTATGTACAGCCCGTTTTCTTTTTTAAAATCTTTTAAATACCGCTATGAACATTCAACGTGGTTGAAAGCAAAACTACAGACTATTTGTTTAAAATAATATATATATATATATATATATTTCCTTCAGCTTAATCCTTTTATTTGTCAGGGGTCACCACAGCGGAATGAACCGCAAACTTATCCAGCATATGTTTCACACAGCGGATGCCCTTTCCAGCTGCAACCCAGTACTGGGAAACACCCATACACACTCATTCATTTAGCCAATTTAGTTTATTCACCTATTGTGCATGTCTTTGGACTGCAGGGGAAACCAGAGCACCCAGAGGAAACCCATGCGAACATGCAAACTCCACACAGAAATGCCAACTGACCAGCGACCCTCTTGCTGTGAGGCGACAGTGCTAACCACTGAGCCACTGTGTCGCCCTTATTTTGCTATCATGAACTTATTATGTTGTATTGTATATAGTGGTGTAGTCAGAAATTTAAGAGGTTAGTTTTTTATGGTAACATAAATTAATCAGTTTATCAGTTTTGGGGTCCCCCGACACATTTCCCTTGTGTTCTGTACTATTTAAAGTGCGTTTTTGTATTTGCGTGTATTGTGAGAACAAATGTGTGGTGTCAGAATGATGACATTTTCTTAATTTGTTTTTTTAACAAGCAGCGCATTTGAGCTCTCTTGACCACCTTACTTGTACTAATCAATCTTAGTGATTTTTTTTTAACAACATATTTATTTACAGTGATAAACATTAAATATATATGATACACAATCCTTCAAGTAGTACCTAAAAGTAAAATATAAAAGAGAGAAAAATGATTTTTGCGTTTTTACTACAGTACATCATTGCTGTGTAAATGTACCTTTATAGTTACCGCTCTTGGTGTGCTTTTGAGTCATAACATGCTCTTTTACTTTTATTCATTGCAGTAATGAACATTACATAGATCTGAAACACAATCGGTCAAGTGTTATATAAAGGAAAAACACACTGTTGCACATCTTGTGTGGGCCAATCATTCCCTTAATCTAATCTAAACGGGGACCCAAATATGTACAGTTCTCCTTTAAACTCAAGCAGACATGTTTAATTTCTCAACATTATCAGCATTTCTCTCTCTCCTCTTGTTTCTAAAGTACAGAAAGCCCCGAGACAAGCAGCCGGTGACGTCTGTTGAGTGTTTTGAGCAGGTTTCTCCACAGTCGGCACAGTCAAAACAGCAGCTTGACCAACACAAACAGATCAATCCCGATGATGTCATGCGAACACGATACTGACTCCCATTATTAAAACAAGCACCTCTTAATACAAATCCTGACAGTAAGTATTGAATAACTGCTATTTTTATTGCCCTTAACTGAACTTAAGCCTGGAATACAGGGTTATTCATTTTTGGTCATCTTTAATAAGTGGCTGGATATGGCCTGGGGGCTCTTTAAAGAGACCTTTGGCTCTTCTTAATGCTCTTACTGGCTGAAGTCAATATCCTCTTGTATTCTCAAGTGGAGCTCAAGATTGCAAATGTTGTGCAACGTGTGTCTACACTCAACTGAGTTTAAGGTCAGATGTTCAGCGCATACGTTTGCAAGTGCGTTTTAAAAAAAGGAAGTTGCTGAAAAGAGATTGGTCAGTTACAGCATGCGTTTGTTTCTTCCCCTAAAAATACTGTATGTCATTTTAAAAAAATGAATTAAAGGATATTCCCCATAAAAATATTTAATGCTATTCAGGAATAGCCTACTTTAAAATGTAGTTTATGGAAATCACTTGATAGGAAATCAAAAATTATGTGGTATATTTTAAGCTGAGCAAAAAGTAACAAAACAAATTAATGAAAAATTGTAATTCTTAAATGCTAATTAGATTTTAGTTGTAAATATATTATTACTAACAATTACATGTATCCATTTTCATAAACTGTAATAAAAAAAAACGAATTATTAACTATTAAAATTTGTCACAATTTAATGCTTGTTTTAAAACTAATTTCAAGAGTATCACGTGCTTATGATTGCTGCGGCTGCTCCTAACGATTTATAGTGGCTGACAATTCCTAAGCCTCTATAAATACCCTAAGTTCCATATCACAGCCATCTTCGTTTTGAAGAATCCCCCCTTCTACCCCTACTCCTCCTTTCCTAGATGGGTGGCACGGTGGCCCAGTGGTTAGCACTGTTGCCTCACAGCAAAAACGTCACTGGTTCTAGTCCTTACCAAGCCAGCTGACGTTTCTGTGTGGAGTTTACACGTTCTCCCCGTGCTCACGTGGGTTTCCACCACGTTCCCCGGTTTCCTCCCACCGTCCAAAAACATGCAACTTAAGTTAATTGACTAATCCAAATCTGCATCATAGATATGCTCCTAGTAAGTAGTTATCTCAAAAGCAATCACTATCTGTTCAATAGCTACTACAGCAGAGGAGTTCTCGAGATCTACCTGAGCTCAAACTCCCCTCTCGCCTTGCAAACGGGAGGGAGCCCCGGGCTCGAGGATCTATGAGCTCAGGGCTCTCTCCTGGGACAGCATGCCAAACAAGCTTTATAATCAATCATTAGCTAAGTGTGAACTTTTTTAGTGTTGTTTTTAAAAGCACTTTTTATTTATTTACTGCTGAATCTGTATTGGAACCATTTTTTTCCTTTTTAAATGTTAATTATATTACATTGTATATATTATATTTGTTGTGTTGTGCTGAGAAACACAATAAAGAAGAACATATTATGCCCATCCTAAAGTTTTTGCAATAAGCCTTACTTTTGTGAGGGGAAAAAACACGTACGTTGATCTCAAGTCATAAGGTTACCATTATTAAGTCATTTAGATTTGTAAAAGTTGTTGACGTCTTTGTAAAATTTTGAAATTCTGAACTTTTGAACTTGTAAAAGTGGATTTTTTTAACAGCTCTAATTTGTCATCTTGTTGGTAATACCAACATGTTGGGATATTTTATATTGACCATACATGCAAACTCTTCTGACTGTTAGAAAAAGTTATAAATCATTCAGATTACGATGTATGTATGTATGTATGTATGTATGTATGTATGTATGTATGTATGTATGTATGTATATACAGTGCTCAGCATATATGAGTACACCCCATTTTGAAAATGAATATTTTTATACATTTCTCAGTGAATATGGGTAATATATATTGGTGCATTTGAACAAAACAGATTTATTAAACATATATTTATTAAAATAATATTTTAGTCACAGAACATCTTTAGAAATAGAAAGATAATACATTTAAATTCATGCAAATGTTTCTTTTGATTTTTGCTATTTTCAACATTTTATTTAATATTTTTCCCTAACATAACAATTTGAGCTACTAATTTTTGAACCATTATTGTAAGTTATTTTGTTAGATTTGCTCCAGATTTGGCTTCAGTACTGACTAAACTAATGTATATGCACAAATATAATATTGTAACACATCCTATAGAAAATACAAATTTTAATGAGAGATTTGTGGGGGGTAAACTCATATATGCTGAGCACTGCATGTATGTATGTATGAATGTATTTACTGTATATGTACAGTTGAAGTCAAATTATTATTATTTCTTTTTCAAATATTTCCCAAATTATGGTTTACAGAGCAAGGAATGTTTCACACTATTTCCTATAATATTTTTTTTCTTCTGGAAAAAGTCTTAATTTCAGCTAGTTTATAGTTGTTGTTTTTTATATATATTTTAAGGTCAATATTATTAGCCCCCTTAAGCAATATATATATATATAT
>CAIGQW010053582.1:1668500-1684341 GCA_903798125.1 Danio choprae
TATATGTGTGTATATATTTGATTGTCTAAAGAACAAACCATGGTTATACAATGATTTGCCTAATTACCCTGACTTGCATAGTTAACCGTATTAACCTACTTAAGCCTTAAAATTGCAAAAAAATAATAATAAAAATAAAAATAAATTATTAGAAATGAGTTATTGGTACTATTATGTTTAAAAAATGTGTTGAAAAAAACTCTTTGTTTCGTTAAACAGAAATTGGATAAAAACAAATATACAGGGGGCTAATAAATCTGACTTCAACTGTATGTATGTATGTATGTTTGTATTTATATTGATTGAATGAATTTATTAATTCATAGTTATGTTTAGATATTCATTTATTTAAAGGTGCAGTATGTAGTATTGCAGTCCAAATTCTAAATATTGTAGAGGTTTTTTTCCCACCTAACCCCTCCTCTGACAACTGGACACACACGCAGGTTGCCAGATTGACGACACAGACAGGAGTGAGCGTGCCTGACGCTCAAGCTTTACACTGTGAGCTGCTCAGGAGTTATTAATAAAAACAGACATTCTGACAGAAAACACACATTTTCATAGGAGAATAACTGTTTTTAACACAGATTTTCAGATAAAGAAGGATATTCACTTAGCATGTTTCTTATCTGCAAACAAATTTTGGCATTTTTATGCTTTAGAAGAGTCAAAAACGAACATACAGCACCTTTCAAATCAGATCATCATAACCCAATGTTGACGATTTAGATATTTCCGTTGCGTGGGATAATTTTTGCTCATTATAACACTCAGCAAACTTCTCTCAGCAATCCATCTTAATCATATATCAGTTTCACTTGGCACCCTTGAGCTGGCATGTCGATGGTTCATCTCTTTGATTCCTGTGTCAGTGGTTTCAGGTCTCGTCGCATTCCTCATGTGACATTTCATGCCCCACACTGAGAAATGTGCTGTATGTTCAAATGCCTTGTAACTTATTTCTGTGGCTTTTCTCAAAGTGTTTGCACACATATTTGTGGAAAGGCTTCATTCGCCTCAAATTCATCCAGACATTGCATGACCTTTCTGCAAGCATTCAAAACGCTGCTTGTAAAACCTTTAATTGCATGTGATTTTTGTTGTAGAGCCCTGATGTTTTTTCCTTGAAATTTGTTAGCGTTTCAGAGAATTTGGGTCTACGAGGATTTCGTTTTTTTTTGCAAGTTCATTGTCAACATTGTGGTGAATTAAAGAGGAGATATAAATGTTAGTAATCCGCTGTCGGTTTGAGTATGTAGTACATCAGGCTAAACAATACAGCAATGCCACAGTTTACATTACAGAAGAATTGCATTAAGAGCAGTTTTAAAATGTCTGGAGTTGTAAATATTTGTGTTTGTTTAAATGCTTGAACTGTGCTGTACAGCAGTGGTTCAGCTGGAGGGTCATAAACCAAAATGGCCACCGCAGTGGCTTCAAGACTCATTTGGTAAAACATCATCAGGAAACCTTAGAAAAGAGAGAACAGACATTATAAAATGGATATTCACCTAAAACAATTGAAACAACTGGCTGTTGTTTGAGGGGTAACTTTGGAGAAGATTTTGCATCTGCTATGTCATTTTAATAAGCTACTGTTAACACCAAAAATGATATTTGTTCCTTTTTGGCCCATATGTTGGTTTTTGGTCTGCATGTCTGTTTTTATAAGGTCTTGGCAGACTAAATCAAATGCAATAATGGTAAAATGCAAATTGTGGATAATATTTTTAAAAATAAAAAGGTGCATAGAACTGCTACATAGTTATTACATTTATAAGGAAGAAGAATGTTAAAATATTTAGTAGTTAAAAGGGCTACTTCACCAAATAAAATCATTATCATTGGTTAATTACTTCACTCTAAATTAAGCAAATGCAGAGATGGATTGATTATTCATTCATTCATTTTCTACCGCTTATCCGGGGCCGGGTCGCGGGGGCAGCAGTCTTAGGAGAGAACCCCAGACTTCCCTCTCCCCAGACACTTCCTCCAGCTCCTCCGGGGGGATCCCAAGGCGTTCCCGGGCCAGCCAAGAGACATAGTCCTTCCAGCGTGTCCTGGGTCTTCCCCGAGGCCTCCTCCCGGTGGGACATGCCTGGAACACCTCCCTAGGTAGGCGTCCAGGAGGCATCCGAAACAGATGCCCAAGCCACCTCAGCTGGCTTCTCTCGATGTGGAGGAGCAGCGGCTCTACTCCGAGTTCCTCCCGGGTGACAGAGCTCCTCACCCTATCTATAAGGGTGCGCCCTGCCACCCTGCGAAGGAAACTAATTTCGGCCGCTTTTATCCGAGATCTTGTCCTTTCGGTCATGACCCAAAGCTCATGACCATAGGTGAGAGTAGGAACGTAGATTGACCGGTAAATCGAGAGCTTTGCCTTTCGGCTCAGCTCCTTCTTCACCACAACGGACCGGTACATCGACCGCATTACTGCTGCCGCTGCACCAATCCGCCTGTCAATCTGACGTTCCATCCTTCCCTCACTTGTGAACAAAACCCCAAGATACTTGAACTCCTCCACCTGGGGTAAGGACTTTCCTCCAACCTGGAGATGGCAAGCCACCTTTTTTCGGTGGAGCACCATGGCCTCGGACTTGGAGGTGCTGATTATCATTCCAGCCGCGTCACACTCGGCAGCAAACCGCTCCAGTGCATGCTGAAGGTCCAAGTTCGATGAAGCCAACAGAACAACATCATCTGCGAATAACAGAGTTGAAATCCTGTGGTCCCCGAACTGGACCCCCTCCAGCCCAAGGCTGCGCCTTGAAATTCCGTTCATAAAAATTATGAACAGAATTGGTGACAAAGGGCAGCCCTGCCGGAGTCCAACATGCACTGGAAACAAGTCTGACTTATTGCCGGCAATGCGAACCAAACTCCTACTCTGTTCATACAGGGACGACACAGCCCTTAACAGAGCGCCTCTGACCCCATACTCCCAGAGCACCCCCCACAGAATGCCACGAGGGACACGGTCGAATGCCTTCTCCAAGTCCACAAAACACATGTGGACTGGTTGGGCATACTCCCACGAACCCTCGAGCACCCTGGTGAGGGTATAGAGCTGGTCCAGTGTACCACGGCCTGGACAAAAACCGCATTGTTCCTCCTGGATCCTAGGTTCAACCATTGGCCGGATCCTCCTCTCCAGTACCCTGGCATAGACTTTCCCCGGGGGGCTGAGAAGTGTGATCCCCCTATAGTTGGAGCACACCCTCCGGTCCCCCTTCTTAAAAATGGGAACCACCACCCCAGTTGCCCAGTCCAGAGGTACCGTCCCCAACCTCCATGCGATATTGTAGAGGCGTGTCAGCCAAGACAGCCCCACAACATCCAGAGACCTAAGATACACAGGGTGAATCTCATCAACCCCCGCTGCTTTGCCACTGCGGAGCTTGCAAACTACCTCAGTGACCTCAGCTTGGGTGATGGGTGAGTCCACCCCTGCATCCCCAGTCTCTGCTTCCTCAATGAAAGACATATTGGTGGGGTTAAGGAGATCCTCAAAGTATTCCTTCCACCGTCCGACAACATCCTCAGTCGAGGTCAACAGCTCCCCACTTCCGCTGTAAACAGTGTTGATGTGGAGCTGCTTTCCCCTCCTGAGGCGCCGGACGATTTGCCAGAATTTCTTTGGGGCCGACCGATAGTCTTCCTCCATGGTCTCTCCGAACTCTTCCCAGGCCCGAGTTTTTGCTTCCACAACCGCCCGGGCTGCAGCACGCTTGGCCTGTCTGTACCCATCAGCTGCCTCGGGAGTCCTGCAAGCCAACCAAGCCCTGTAGGACTCCTTCTCCAGCTTGACGGCATCCCTTACTTCCGGTGTCCACCACCGGGTTTGTGGATTGCCGCCCCGACAGGCACCACAGACCTTACGGCCACAGCTCCTCACGGCTCGGTTAACAATGGAGTCGGAGAACATGGATCACTCGGTCTCAATGTCTCCAGCCTCCCTCGGGATCTGGTCAAAGCTCTTCCGGAGGTGAGAGTTGAAAATCCCTCTGACTTGAGGTTCAGCCAGACGTTCCCAGAGGACCCTCATGATACGCTTGGGCCTGCCAGGTCTGTCCAGCTTTCCCCCCTGCCAGCGGATCCAACTCACCACCAGGTGGTGATCAGTTGACAGCTCTGCCCCTCTCTTTACCCAAGTGTCCAAGACATACGGTCGGAGATCAGATGATACAACCACAAAGTCAATCATTGACCTCCGCCCTAGGGTGTCCTGGTGCCATGTGCACTGATGGACACCCTTATGCTCAAACATGGTGTTCGTTATGGACAAACTGTGATTAGCACAGAAGTCCAATAACAAAACACCACTCGGGTTCAGATCAGGGAGGCCGTTCCTCCCAATCACGCCTCTCCAGGTATCACTGTCATTACCCACGTGAGCATTGAAGTCCCCCAGTAGAACAACGGAGTCCTAAGTCTCAGCACCTTCCAGCACCCCTACCAAGGACTCCAAGAAGGCCGGGTACTCTACACTGGTGTTCGGTCCGTAGGAACAAACCACAGTGAGAAACCTATCCCTGACCCAAAGGCGCAGGGAGGCGACCCTCTCGTTCACCGGGAAAAACTCCAACACATGGCGACTAAGTTGGGGAGCTATAAGCAAGCCCACACCAGCCCGTCGCCTCTCACCGTGAGCAACTCCAGAGTAGAAGAAAGTCCATCCCTTCTCAAGAAGTTGAGTTCCAGAGCCCCAGCTGTGCGTGGAGGTGAGCCCAACTATCTCTAGTCGGTACCGTTCCACCTCCCGCACAAGCTCAGGCTCCTTCCCTCTCAGTGAGGTGACATTCCATGTCCCAAGAGCCAGTTTCTGTGCCTGACGATCGGGTTGTCGTGGTCCTAACCTTCGACCACCACCCGTTCCACAATGCACCGGCCCCTTACGGCTCCCCCTGCAGGTGGTGGGCCTGCAGGAGGATGGTCCCACGTCGCTCCTTCGGGCTAGGCCCGGCCGGGTTCCGTGGTAAAAAACCCGGCCACCAGGCGCTCGCATACGAGCCCCAACCCCAGGCCTGGCTCCAGGGTGGGGCCCCGGCTGCGCCATACCGGGCGACGTCACGGTCCTCGATGTTGTTACACTCATAAGTGGTTTTTGAACCGCACTTAGTCTGACCTGTCACCTAAGACCTTTTTGCCTTGGGAGACTCTACCAGGGGCATTAGCCCCCGACAACATAGCTCTTAGGATCACTCAGGCACTCAAACCCTTCCACCACGATAAGGTGGCGGTTCATGGAGGAGGGATTGATTATATCGCATTATAACATTATATCTAAAACCACAGTGTTGGTTATTGTTAAATAAAACTAGAAATTTCTGTGGGGGGAAATAAAACCTAAACTTTTTAAAAACATAATTCTAATAATAAAACATTAACATGTCTTGGAAAGTACTTTTTTTTAGTAAACAGAAAATAAAATCTAAACATTATTAAAATAAAAAATAATTTAAAAACTATATTAGAAAACTACTAAAAAGTATTTAAAAACTTAAAATGAAACACTGAAATATATGAAAATAAAGTCCAATTAAACTAATTAATGTTACACTACACTGCATTAGTATTAGGTTTCATATTGCTGTGCTTATAAAGTTTAAAATAATAGTTAACTTCAGTTTGGCAACAAATGTTTTAAAAGAGATCATTCAAATTCTATCATCATTTTCTTTGTGTTAACTGGGTTAAAATAACTCTGGAATGATGGTGTGTGTCTGCACCAAACAACCGACCTGAATCAATTGAAACATTTTTTCTTAAACTTGGTCCACTTCCAAATAAACTCTGTTTTGAATGAAAAGTGAATGCAACCCAGACCAAAGACATGCAAACAAACCAAAAACAAGACATGGTGTGACAAGATGCGGCCATAACCAGGACAGAATGCTTTTAGGTTGGCCATTGCAGGTCAGTTTAGGCATCAAAAGCGTATTTTCTTTCAGCGGATCATCATTTGTGTGATAGATGAATTCCTGGTGCAATTTTGACTCCTTTACATTAATTGTATGAACTCTTCACAAGCACACAGCAATGTTTTAGATGGTATGTAAATTTGAAATAATAAAATAATTTTTTACCTTTAGGTTTTGTCTTAAAAATTAAAGTTTGAGTGCTACATGTACTAAATTTATCATTACCTTTTTTTGCTCCAGACCAAGTGAACCAAGAGAACTACGAATGTGAATGCTCTCATAAGTCGATAACGAGTGATGAAAACACCCAAATTCTGAAAAAATAAAATAAAAATTGAAAAAATAAAATATTTTTATGCCTGCTTGAGGTGGACAAGGGGTCAAGGCCCTTTCACACCAAGCACGATAACTATAAATGTAAATATTTAAAATTAATTAATCAATTAATTAAACAATTAAGATATTTGCATCCACGCTGACGAACAATGAAAATATGTACATATTTATGCTTTTCATTTGGCATTAGCTCTTATAACTAGCAGATGTCCTCTTTTTGCTGTTAGTGCATCTGACCAGTGAATATTTACTTAAAAATGTATTAATCTTATGAAACGAATTTAGCAATCATAATCAGTGTATTGGAATAAAAACAACAAACCATTTCCCCAAGCGCTTTCAAAGGATGCAACACAAAGATGCTGAAAGTAGCACTGGACAGCTGAGGTACATTTTTTTTCTGTATTTCAATTTGTAACCCTGGCATGCATAGCTGGCATGTATTTTGTATCATTCTTTCAATTTAATCTAATTGAATTCAAGTTTATATATATATAGCGCTTTTTACAATGTAGATTGTGTCAAAGCAGCTTAACATAGTTTTAGTAAAGTCCAGATTTCAGAGTTGAAGTTCAGTTTAGTTCAGTTCAGTTCAGTGTGGTTTAAGTTTCACTGCTGAAAGTTCAAACACTGAAGAGCAAATCCACCGAAGCACAGCTCCACAAGTCCCGATCCGAGCAAACCAGTGGCAACAGTGGCGAGGAAAAAAACTTCACCAATTGACGAAGTGAAGGGAAAAAAAAAACTCGAGAGAAACCAGGCTCTGTTGGGCATGATCATTATTCTTCTGGCCAAACTTTCTGTGTGGTGCTGCAGTCTAGGCCGATGACCACCACAGCATCAGCTCGGGATACAGCCTGGTCCAGGATACCTTGGGATCATTTCTTCACAGGTCTTGGATCGCATCAATGGCGCTGCATAGTCTGTAGGGGCCTCGGGATGAGTATCCCCAGGTGGAAATAGAAAATAAAGAAAATAATTAGCGTAGCTGCTGTTCATAGTGTATTTAAACGAGATGCAAAAATGGATTGTTATAGATGAAAATAGCAGTTATATAAACAAACATAGAAACAAACATGTAAAGCATACGAGAGTTTCTAACACAATGTCTGGTGCATTAAGACAGGAGGAGTGTGTTCTACAGGTGGTTGTCAAGCCAGCTCACCTGTGTGGAGCACACTCATGCATCATACCGTTATGCTTTACCATGGTATAACCAATTGTTTTATAAATAGTCATTATATAATGAACAATCTTTAAAAATATGGCTTTTAAGAAATAAAAACGCATGCACCCTTTTTATTTTAATGGATTTTGATTGTCTGTCAATGTTTTATCAATTATCAGCTGAAAAACAAAATCTTAAAAGTTCTGAAAGTGATCACAACAATCTTTCGAACTCTATATCTTCATTGTTATCTTTATAGTTATCATGCTTTTTGTGAATGGGCCTTTAATGCAAGTAATAGAAGATGGAAACAAATTTTCAGAATAATCGTTGCAAACATAGCCTACATCAGCTGTTTCCATTATACTTGCCTTGTTTACTGTTAGTTACTAAGTTACCAATACTACAGTCAGCTGCTCTAACATCTTGATTGAAATGCACCTAATTCGCATTTAAGATTTTTACATTCTTGCAAACTTTGAAAAGATTTGCTTCACGTAAAGACAGAAACTCAGATAGAAACCAGTTTAGAGCAACATGACATTGTTTTGGGGGGTAAATTATTCTTTAAAGGCATATTAAAAACACATTTGAAAATCAAAATGGTAGAGCAACAATATGCCTGAGCTTTAACAGATAACATACTTTTTCTTCCTTCCTCAATAGCACTTGAACTGATCTGTCTTCTGTTAACTCTGCTTGGGGCCTGCTTGGGGTTTTCAGCCAGTCCTGGGATGCATCCAAGGGAAATATTGGACAAAACTATAGGGGCACTGAACAAACAATTCAGAAATATGGCCCTGATTTTTCACTTCTCATAACAAAAAGAGCATCACTTGCTTACAAAGGAAGAAGAGCCTCTCCATTATAATGTTACAGTGTCACAATCGTGCCCTAAAACTTTTCCTATTTTCATCTATCCATAAAAGCACTACATTATACCACTATTGTTGCTATCACACATACACAAAATGGAATGATTATTTATTCAATGATACAATGATACCGTGGCTGCACGGTGGCGCAATGAGTAGTACGATCGCCTCACAGCAAGAAGTTCGCTGGTTCGAGCCTCGGCTGGGTCAGTTGGCATTTCTGTATGGAGTTTGCATGTTCTCCCTGTGTTTGCGTGGGTTTCCTCTGGGTGCTCCAGTTTCCCCCACAGTCCAAAGACATGCGGTACAGGTGAATTGGGTAAGCTAAATTGTCCGTAGTGTATGTGTGTGAATGAGTGTGTGTGGATGTTTCCTAGAGATGGGTTGCAGCTGGAAGGGCATCTGCTGCGTAAAACATATGCTGGATAAGTTGGTGGTTCATTCCGCTGTGGCGACCCCAGATTAATAAAGGGACTAAGCCGAAAAGAAAATGAATGAATGAACAAGACATCTATAATTTATTACTACCAAAAATATTTATCATATATGTTAACATACTTTACTAACCTTTTTCATAGTTTTGATGAAGCCAAATCCATTATCTTTTCATAGTGCCAACAGAAATTAAATTCAGCCCATGCTTATTGGAAATACATGCCTCAGCCTACATTTTTGAGAAATGAAAAATATGTTGCACTATAGGTATTTTTCAATGCATGTTTCAAATGACAAATCCACTAGAGGGTGCTGTGTACATTTTTAAATCTGAAATACGTTACTTAGGATATATTTTATCTAAACTTTTCCCTGAACCCAACCAATAGTGTTTTCAAAAGCAAACATAAACAAAACATTATGCACATTATTCTTTATTTCACATTACTTTTATCTGTTGTGGAGCCATGTATATGCATGATAGACCTTCATCTTAGTCCCTTTATTCATCAGGGGTCGCCACAGCGGAATGAACCGCAAACTTATCCAGCATATGTTTTACACAGCGGATGCCCTTCCAGCTGCAACCCAGTACTGGGAAACATCCATACACACTCATTCACACACATACACTACGGCCAATTTAGTTTATTCAATTCACCTATACTGCATGTCTTTGGACTTGAAGACATGAAGTTATTTTGTTGTATTTATTTGTCGTTGTGCTAAGAAAGGTCTTTATTTGTTTATATGTCCCTGTAACTATCATTAATGTGAAAAGGACCAAATGTTGTTGGGCCATACTGCCCCAAGTGTTTTACTTAGAAACTGCAGTCATTTTTCACACAAAAAAGTAGGCTAAAGCCCATTGTACTGGCTCTGCCTGTTTTATCTTGTGTTTTGCTTCCCCTACTGCTCATTTTGTATGCTATCATTTGAATTTGTATTATTCAGTTTCCTGGGTTCAGAAGAATAGCATGCATAGCACATGGTAGCAGAGTTTTATGTTGCTTCCATCATAATTACAGCACTTAATGAGGCACCGGCTGTAAGTAAGGTTTGATTATTATTGTTGATTTATATAAAATATGAAAATAGTAGTTTACATGACACGTGATTGTGAAATACACTGTTTATATTATAATCTCTCTGTCAGTGTTCTGTTGTGTCCATGTGCTTTTGTTGTCGTCATGTGATTCCTTTGTTCTGTTTTCCCGCTGTTTTCTAATGTTAATTTGTTTCACCTGTGTTCATCCCCTGTGTCTTATCAGTTCATCATTACCCCTGTGTATTTATACCCCTCTGTTTGTGTCCTTCATTGTCCGGTATTGTATTGTCTCAGCGTTGATGTCTACGTGTCCTGTTTTCTCCAGTGCCTGTATTTCGTAAGTGTTTGTTAAATAAATCCATGCTATTGTTAAATCCCATGTTCCTGTGCCTTCATGTTTCCCATCGAGCGTGACAAAATACCGGACCCAAAAGTTGCGGCGAGTTTTCCCCCGATTTTCTTTTATATAGTCTTTTTGCACCAATGTTTTCTTCACTCCCGACCCAGTGACCAGCCAAGCATCACCACCCATCTGCAGGGAGCGCTTGCCAGAGCCCACCGCAGACGGAGAACCACCCCTGGTGCACGAGCCATCGCCACCTAGAGCGACAGAGCGGTAGAGATGCGCTGAGATGGAGGAGCTCGATCCACCGTCTGACCAGGTGTGTGAGCCGGCAACACCGCCGAAAGGGGGAGTCCTGGCGGACCTCTGCGAGGATGGCGAGAGTCCCACCCACCCCCCCTCTACAGATGGACAGCTGCTGGACACTGGGAAGTTACTCACTGACTTTTGGAGCAATTTTAGCCTTCCGCTGTTTAAGTACACTCAGTATCTTCCTTGTCAACTGTTTCTAGACAGTCTTTTAATTCCTGTTCCATATGATAACCCCAGCTTCATAAGTAGCTTCCCAAGGTCTCCCAGAACTGCAGCCAGTCAGCCAGCTCCAGCACTGCTGCAGTCAGCCAGCCCCCCAGCTCACCCTCAAGCTCCAGAAAATTTCGGACGCAGCCCTTTTGGCAAACATTTGACATTAATCCTTAAATGTCCAAATATGGTGATTCAGCTGGGAGAATAAGAAGTCATTATGTTTAATAGGGTTCAGGTGTGCTGGGCTGTAATTATGAGAGCGATGGTCAGTCATTAAACTGTCTGTCTGTCTGTTGGCATGAACAGAGCACAAGGGCTCATTTGGAGAGAGAAGATATATGCTTCTTATATGCTCCTTCCCTCCAGCTACGCCTTGGTCCTCTGTCACTCTGGCTCCGCCGCGGGCTTCCGGAACCCCGCCGTCGCCTTGCTCGGGTGCTCAGGCTCACCTTCACCCTACGGCTCTCCATCCCCTCCTTGGGCTCCACTGCCATCAGCGGCGTCTCCCTCAGTCGGCCCCCTGGAGTAAGCAGGCACTCCTCCTCCATGGTCCCTCCCTTCCTCGACTCCGCCCGGGGCCGTCTTTCTGGCTGTGTCCTGGATCTTCCTGCTCCAGCCCCCTTCCTGGTTCCTCCCTCCTGAAGCTCCTTCCTGTTCCTCCCTCCTAAGACTCCTCCCTGGCACCCTTCCCTTCCACCCTCTCTTATTCTGTTGTTTTGTCTGTGTTGAAGGCGTGAAGACGCGCCTTAAAAAGGGGGGGGGGGGGTACCGTCAGTGTTCTGTTGTGTCCATGTGCTTTTGTTGTCGTCATGTGATTCCTTTGTTCTGTTTTCCTACTGTTTTCTAATGTTAATTTGTTTCACCTGTGTTTATCCCCTGTGTCTTATCAGTTCATCATTACCCCTGTGTATTTATACCCCTCTGTTTGTGTCCTTCGTGGTCCGGTATTGTATTGTCTCAGCGTTGATGTCCTGTCTAAGTGTCCTGTCTCCTCCAGTGCCTGTATTTTGTAAGTGTTTGTTAAATAAATCCGTGTTATTGTTAAATCCCGTGTTCCTGTGCCTTCATGTTTCCCATCGAGCGAGACACTCTCTAAACAGCTTCTCCTCATATCAAGCATTTATCTCCCGGTATATTTATGCTAAGTAAACATTTTGGTATAATCATCTTATGTTGTGTAAAACTGATTTGAACATTTTTTATGTAACATTTTATTTATACAATACTTTTGTTTTATTTTACAGTTTTACACATTTTACTCAGTAAATATTCTGAGCTACGACTTCCTGGTGTCAGTTACACTTGTTGAGTAGTGTTTAGCTTGCTGGAAGTTCAGCCAGCACACACATATTTTCAGCAATACGGTGTTGATGAAATTGCTCTGGTCATGTGGCACTGCACATATTTAATTGAGACCCTTTTTTTTTGCACTTAAACACCAGTTAGCAAATTTTTCAAATGTTTTTACAGTCACAATTGGGACTGGATTAAGTGAGTTTTTAATCATTTTTCTTTACAATATTGCTCCCAAGCAACATTTGCCAGCATCTTGGTGCCTGCCCGTAAATAAATGTCATTTATTTAGGTATACTCTGTGTTTCAACAAAGTTTGTTCTGTGTAGGAATTAAGCATTAGTTTGGTTTGATTTAATGTTCAGATTCTTCCGTGCATATAATAATTACAAACCTGACTTAGTAAATAAAAAAACAAACATACAAAAAAAGATAATGTTATCAGCATCAGCTATCGACTGAAAAGATTGGTTTATCAGCTATTGGCAAAAACCCAATGTCGTGCATCACTAATTGATTCATTGTTGGAAAACACAATGAGAAACATGTGCATGTCTACAAATGCCAGTCATAAATGATCAGTGAGATATGAGCACAATTATAAACAGTCTGCTCAGGTCTAGTGCTCTTACCTCAGGCCAGGCTCAGTGTTGGCGGTTTATGACTGGGAAATGATGGCGTGCATCTGGTTCAGGTTATTGTTGTTGTATTTATGACTGGTATGACATCTCTAGATAAACTAGTCGAGGTTATCCATCAGGATCAGGAGGCCGTTACTTCCCTCTCTTCCTGCTGCGAGCCCATAGGTACTGTAGTTTTAATTGCAAAAATGTTGCCCTCGTCTGTTTCCTTTAGTTTGAGACTGGCTGGAAAATATAGTGATTGAGGCAAAGGAGTTTGATCCTGTGACCTCTTTCTTGGAAATGAGATACAAGCTGTGTGTGGAATTCATTAACTATTGTTATTGGCAACACCAGTGGCCATTTGATGAACTGTAGATTAATTAGGTTTTATTTTTATATATTTCAGTGTTTCATTTTAAGTTTTTAAATTCTTTTTAGTAGTTTTCTAATATAGTTTTGAAGCTACAACATACTGCGAAGCAGTAGGCAAAGGTGTCTGAACAGTAGCAAAGCAGGAAGAGCACACATAAGAGACTGAACCGTCATTCAGGATCTTGATTTACTAATGTCAATGTTGTTTTTCATTCTTTGATTAAAAGTAAAAATACATTTGAGAAATATACTGATAACAAATATCCTTACACCATCCATACTCATGAGAGCAATGTTTGAATGGATGTGATTATTTTCCCCTCTTTGCATGAATTAATTGATGTTAATTGCATAACATTTGACATTAACCAGAATTAATGGCGTTTGTCACATAAACTACAGCTCAAATGATTGATTTTATTATATTTTTTCAAAATAATAAAAATAAAACCTAATAGAACATACATTTGTACCCTTTAACTGTCTAATAATCGATTAATTAATTATCATTACTACTAGTGAAACATGTTTAATACTAAATCCGCATTTTAGAATGTTCTGATTTCATTTTTAAGTTTTAATGTAATTTTGTTATGTATTTTTGTACGTTTATTAGCATGTTATATATGTCCTAATTATATTTATTAACATTTTAGTACAGTCATGATCGTGCCCAACAGAGCTTGGTTTCTCTCTAGGTTTTTTTTTCCTTTCACTTCGTCAATTGGTGAAGTTTTTTTCCTCGCCACTGTTGCCACTGGCCTGCTCGGATCGAGACTTGTGGAGCTCCGCTTCGGTGGATTTGCTCTTCAGTGTTTGAACTTTCAGCAGTGAAACTTAAACCACATTGAACTTCAACTCTGAAATCTGGACTTTACTAAAACTATGTTAAGCTGCTTTGACACAATCTACATTGTAAAAAGCACTATATAAATAAACTTGAATTGAATTGAATTGAACATAGACCCACTATGTTGTCAGAACAAAATCTAAAACACTGTATTCTGCATATGTATTGTACAAGGCCAGTAAATGATAATGCGACTTTGTGAAGAAATGTTCCTATACAGTCCTGTAGTTCAAAATTATGTCATTTACTCAACTTTTTTTTTTCTGTTGAACACAGGAAGGAAGATATACTGAAGAATGTTGGAAAAAACAGCCATTGACTTCCATAGTAGTTTTGTTCCTACTATGTAGATCAGTGTCTGTTTTCTCCAACATTCTTCAGTATATCTTACTTTGTGTTCAACTGAGAAAAATAGATATGGAGTAAATGACAATTTTAGAACCACTTGAATGTGAGTATGGTGAGGTTTTTTGTTTTGGTCAACTAAATTGTAATAATATACCACAATATAGCGGTTTTTAGTGTATTTGTGACCAAATAAAAACAGCTTTGTATTTTTGTAAAAATGTATTTTTGAACCAGCTCTTATCCAACTTATCCAACAAAAACAACGCGATTGCACACACATTTGGCTTATTGTCACAGCTCAAAATCAACAGAGAGGTCAAAACAATCAAAAGTTGTAACCACAAACTGTACACCAACAGTCTCTGTTCACCCATTTATTAAGTAATCATTCAATCCCAGTTGAACATGTTTCAACACACACACAAAGACAATAGATGTGTTTACTCTCAATCTTCTCTCTCCACATGAGGCCTTGTGCTCTGTTCATGCCAACAGACAGACAGACAGTTTAATGACTGACCATCGCTCTCATAATTACAGCCCAGCACACCTGAACCCTATTAAACATAATGACTTCTTATTCTCCCAGCTGAATCACCATATTTGGACATTTAAGGATTAATGTCAAATGTTTGCCAAAAAAAGTCAAGGGCTGCGTCCGAAATTGCCTACTACTCAGTAGGTACTGCATTTGAATATACTCGGCCGTTAGAAAAGTACGTTCTATACAGTATGAATGGAACTCGGACGTACTACCTCCACCATTTTGTCATCATCACGTGACCTACCCTCGTCAGTTGCGTCACTTCACTCCCATTCATGAATTCTCTCGCGGTGCATCATGGGATAGTGTAGCGTCCATCCTATGCGCACTTCAGAATCTCACCAGAAGAAGTAGGTCATCCGGGTACTTCTCACATAGTGTTTTTCGAATTCTATGAATTCGGACATACTACTCGGCTCGCATACTGTTTTTAGCGTACTATATATTATGGGAGTATGCCATTTCGGACGCAGCCAAGCTCTTTATTTGTTTGCTTTATTGTATTTGAATTTGACTTGCTGGCTTCAACAATATGTGATCCTGAATTATAGTATCACATTGGTTCTGGCTTCCAAATGAACACCGAACCTTGTGTCTTAAGCTGCGATCACACTAGAGATTGAGCATGTGAAATTATATGCGTATACAGTGCTTTGAAAAGGAGCAGGATGAAACAAGATGATGCGACAAAGATCAATTGATCAATTGCTACATACTGTATTTTGCTTTACAGAGGGGTCTCATTTTGAAATCACAGGTCATAGTTCATGAGCTTGCGTGTCCGGTCTGCCGCATTCGCATGCGTACTGTATGAATGGAAGTTAATGAGGAGAAAAGTGCAATGTGACCGCGGCCTTGTAGATTTCTTATTCTCACCAAAACCTCACCACTAACCTCTTCCAAGCTCTTACATGTGTATGATGGCTGGGTTCCTTCAGCCTCACTGGCCGCTCGAGAGCCAAACATGAGTGTATCCCAGAGTTCCAGTGGCAGCGTTTAGCGAGCGGCTGCTGTGAGGAGAGACCAGGTGCAGCTCTGTTTATCCTCCCCTGCTAATTATGGCAAATATTATTCCAGTTTGTCTTCCACGTCCATTCTGCAACCCTCTCAGTGTGTGTGTGTGTGTGTGTGTGTGTGTGTGTGTGTGTGTGTGTGTG
>CAIGQW010053582.1:1696982-1727205 GCA_903798125.1 Danio choprae
TACGGCATAGGGGACCGTGAGTTACTGGCCATCAAACTGGCCCTCGATGAATGGCGGCACTGGCTGGAAGGAGCACAGTTTCCATTCACCGTGATAACAGACCATAAAAACCTCCAGTATCTTCGCAATGCCCAACGACTGAACGCCCGACAAGCTCGATGGTCACTGTTCTTCGCCAGATTTAACTTCTCCATCACGTACCAGCCAGGGAGCAAAAACTGTAAAGCGGACGCCCTTTCCCATCTTTACTCACCAGATCCTGTTCCAGAGGCTCCCGAACCTATTCTTCCACCCTCCATCTCCATCGCTCCCATATTATGGAAAATCGACGAGGAAATTCGTGCCGCCACTCTCGAGGAGCCATCCTCTCCGGGTCTTCCTCAAGGTTTAACCTATGTTCCATCCAGTCACCGTCTCACCCTCCTCGAAAGTACGCACACCTCCCTCGGTTCAGGACACCCGGGCAGCATGCGAACCCTCTCGCTCCTGCATGGGAAATACTGGTGGCCAGGTATGGCCAAGGACGCTGCCCAGTATGTCCGGGGGTGTTCGGTCTGCGCCGTAACCACCACTCCACACCGTCTTCCTGAGGGCAAACTCCAGCCGTTGCCCATTCCCCGCTGGCCCTGGACCCACATCGGCATAGATTTTGCCACAGATCTACCTCCATCTCGAGGTCACACCACTATATTGGTGGTGGTCGACCGATTCTCTAAGCAGTGCAAATGAATCCCACTCAAAGCCCTACCTACTGCACTGTTCCACCATGTCTTCCGCAACTATGGTATCCCCGAGAATATCGTCTCCGACCGGGGACCGCAATTTATTTCCAGGGTCTGGCGGGCCTTCTTTCAGTTGCTTGGGACATCGATCAGTCTTTCATCCGGCTACCACCCACAGACTAACGGGCAGACCGAACGAAAGATTCAGGAGATCTCACACTACCTCCGGACCTACTGTGCTCATCACCAGAACACCTGGAGCCAGTACTTACCGTGGGCAGAGTATGCACAGAACTCTCTTTGCCAAGCATCCACGGGACTAACCCCCTATTAGTGTGTTCTTGGATACCAACCTTCCCTATATCCGTGGACCGGCGAAGCCTCTGAAGTGCCCGCGGTAAACCACTGGTTCCAGGAGAGCGAGAGGGTATGGGACTCAGCTCATGTACACCTCCAACGGGCAGTACTGCCCTGTAGAAAACTGAGTCCCCGCTACATAGGGCCATATACCATTCACTCTCAAATTAACCCTGTCACCTACCGCCTCAACCTGCCACCTCACTCCCGTATTCCTTCTGCCTTTCATGTCTCTCTCCTGAAACCCTTCACTGATCCCGTCTCTCCTCCTTCCACAGACCCAGAGCTGCCTCCCCCTCCAGCCCAACCTGAAGTCATGGGCGAAAACATCTACCAGGTCAAGGAAATCCTCAACTCCCGGCAGCGGGACGGCCGGATCCAATACTTAGTGGACTGGGAAGGATTCGGCCCCGAGGAGCGGTCATGGACACCCCGGGAGGACATTCTAGATCCCTCTCTCCTCGAAGTATTCCACCGGCAACATCCCAACCGTCCAGCTCCTCGAGGCCGCGGTCGTCCACGCCGCCGGTCCAGGGTGCCAGGAGTCACCCGTGGAGGGGGGGAGGGGGTGGGGGGTACTGTCACACCCCCTGCACGTTCTATCAGCCCTGATCACCAGTCACACTCTCCAGCCACTTACGTCTCAGTTTGACTCTGCTTTGAACTGCTTACTCGCACCTCGGTGCACAGACTATCCTGTGTTTTAATAAACACTGTGTGAAAGATACTTCTGTCTCTGCCTCCTGTGATCCGTGACAGTTATATGTATTACATTTATTGTTATATTTATTGTCAATGTGTGTAGGTTTATCAAACATCTCAACATATAATCTAAGATGTTTTTAACTTATGTTAGTCATGCAAGATTATTATAAGATATATCATATAAGATTAACTATTTAAGGGGCAGCATGGTGGCGCAGTGGGTAGCACAATCGCCTCACAGCAAGAAGGTCGCTGGTTCGAGCACCGGCTGGGTCAGAAGGCATTTCTGTGTGGAGTTTGCATGTTCTCCCCGTGTTCGCGTGGGTTTTCTCCAGGTGCTCCGGTTTTCCCCCACAATTCCAAAGACATGCGGTATAGGTGAATTGGGTAAGCTAAATTGTCCATAGTGTATGAGTGTGTATGGATGTTTCCCAGTGATGGGTTGCAGCTGGAAGGGCATCCGCTGCGTAAAACATATGCTGGATAAGTTGGCGGTTCATTCCGCTGTGGCGACCCCAGATTAATAAACGGACTAAGCCGAAATCTAAATGAATGAATGACTACTTAAGGTCATAAAAAAAGATTAATAAGACCTATAGACCAACCAAGGGCCGCCAAAAGACACTTATTAAAAACCACTGTGGGAAAAGTGGCAGCTGGTGTCACGCGGGATGTCTTTCTTTTTCTATTTTAGCCCTAGATGATTTTATGCTATAGCAAAAACATTCATATTGTTCAGTTTTTCCATGAGCATCTAAGTCCATCTTTAACTTCCTATAAAGGTACCTGAGGGATTTAAACAAAGAAAACTACACCATTATCAGATTGGCACTGCACACAGACACTAACACAAACACGGCCTGTATCCAGGACAGCGTGTTCTGTTGTTTCACTGTTTGAAAAGATGGGATTCAGTCTTTCATCTGGCACAAATTGTTTGATCCAACAGTAAAATAACATTGTCTTAGAACAACATCCACTAACAAGCAGCTGAGGAGAATTTAATCAAAGAAATGTCAACTGGAAATGTCAAACTCATTGGGAGTTTGTAGAGGGGGTGGTCAAATAATTTAGAATTGCTTATGAATTTGACTAAATATTACAAAACAGTGACAATCAACTCAATGGAATAATGATGAAATTGTAAAGCATGTACAATGAGATATACAGTTGATTAATAAGGAATGTTATAACGAACCACTTTATTTTCTATAGCTTAGCAGACTAGAGTCAAATGTTCAACTTATACTGTGGTTGCATATTACTCGAATGACTTATTTCCAGACATTTGTCAATTTGTCCAGCAACTGTGCATGTGCTAATTGTGAAATTGATAGTTTAAACAGCTTCAAGGAAAGCAACATTGATTATTTTTGAATTCCTAAAACAAAATAATTAAGAAATAAAACCAAGGGGAAGAAGATAAATAATAAATAAAACTGGGCCCAGGACAAGGCCCTGCAGAACACCAGTTTTAACAGAAAATTGTACAAATTAACTGTAAGATAAGACTGGAACATAGGAATACCAATATTACCTATGTATTAAGTATGTATAAACAGTAGGTTTTGAGTCAGCGGCTGACAAAAAGTCATTTCTGATCTAAAAAAGTGCAGTTTAAGACTAAAACTAGATTAACCTGCTAAAACCTTCCTCACCTGCCATCTGGGATGTATTTTTTAGAGAATACTGGTAATGTATACTGTCCTGCCTTGTGATGAACTAAATCAAAGTAACATAGAAGGCAAAATAAATAAGATGCATGATTAGGAAAATACTGCCATTTCTGACTGCCCACTATAGTTTGGATCAGTAATTTACACTAGGTGAGTTATAACTGCTTACATTATAAAGAGCATTGGTCCCTCTGATAAGTCAATACATCACCTCCATCTGGCACCGTAACAGCAGTTGGAATTGATTTGTTGTACAATTCTGTTACAATATCACCATCTGGAAAAAATGAAAATATTGTCATTTTAAAAATATTTTTTATCATCATCCCCTGCTAAGCAATCTTCCAGTGAACTTTGTGTTGTATAACAGAGTTGGAGCATCTCAGATTTGGGGTTTGTTTAAGTTCCACAGAAAAGCAAAAGATGCCAGGAAGCCTGGAGATAGACACAGAATAACCAGATGTATGACCTTAATCACTTAAAATTCGAAAAAACAACAACAACAACAACAACAACAACAACAGACATTCATATTGGGTACACAAATGCAGCGTAGGTGGTTGTGCTTTATGAATGTAATAACATTGCACATAAACAGAAGTATTGAACCATTTTTTAGGTATCATGTTTATTTTAGGATGGCATAAAAAAATCTGGAATCTGGAATCTTAAACTTAAACTGGAATCTAATACATACGGTTGTAATTTAAACTGCACTGTAAAACATATTCATAAATTAGCAGTTTTCCATATTTTGTGATTCATGTTTTTATTTTTCCCCCATTTATTTATGCTTTTGAATTGATCTTTGAAAAAAATAAAGATTCTTGATCTTTCTTCCAACAACTTTTAACCCTGAAAAGTTAAAAAAGTGACTTTTATTAACATTTGTAATAGTTTAAAGTAATATATTGTCTGGATTGGTGTTGTATATTACGCTACAAAAACCTTGTAATAAACAGACAGTACATTTTCTGTTATTTTACCGACTTATTTCTCTATATATTATTTCTTATACATTATGTTATTGCATACGGCTAAAAAGTCTCTGTGTTAAACAGCATTAATGGTTGTTACGTTTGCCAAGGGCACTGGCACAGCCCTATACCATGACAAACCCTGGCTTTTGAATTTGTTGCTGGTAACAATCTGGATGATCCTTTTCTTCTTTGGTCCGGAGCACACAAGTGTCCATTTCTCTCAAAAAAATACCTGAATTACTGATTAATCTGACCACAGTACACATTTCCACGTTGTGATGGTCCATTCTAGATACCTCAGAGCCTAGAGAAGTCAACGGTGCTTCTGGACACTGTTAACATAAGGCTTTCTTTTTGGCACAGTACAGTTTTAGATGAATGACGATTCTTGATGCAGTGCCACCTGAGCGATCGGAGATCCTGGTAGTTCAGCTTAGGCTTGCGCCCTTGTCCTTTACGCATTGAAATTCCTCAGGATTCCTTGAATCTTTTAAATGTCATGCACTGTTGAAGGTGAAATATCCAAATGTCTTCCTAACTTTCTTTGAGGAACATTGTTTTTAAACATTTCAATAAACTTCTCACATATTTGTTGGCAAACTGGCAATCCTCAGCCCATCTTTGCTCCTAAAGGACTAGAGCTTTCTTGGATACTGCTTCTGTACCAAATCATAATTACAATCACCTGTTGACATCACCTGTTTCAAATCACATCATTATTTAACCAATTTAACTGATTACTAGCCCTAAATTGCTCCTGTCCCAACTTTTTTTTGAATGTGTTGGAGGTCTGAATGACAGGTAAGAATATATATTTACAAATTAAATGAAGTTGACCAGACAAAACATGAAATATTTTGTGTTCATATAGTCAAAGTAAATTTGGAAATCACTGCTTTTTTTATTTGCATTTCCATACTGTCCAAACCTTTTCTGATTTGGGGTTGTATTTTTTGAAAATGTCGAAACCGATAACCATTGACTTTAATAGTATTTGTTACAGTGGACGTCAACGATTACCAGTTTCAAACATGCTTCAAAATATCTATTTGTGTTCAACATAAAAAAAGATTTGGAATCATTTGAGGGTGAGTTAATAGTGAGTATTTTTTTTATTGTGGGTGAACTATCTATATAAGCAGACATACACAATAAGAACATATAAACACACTCCATGTCTAATGGTGGCTTTGGCGCAGTTCAAACTGTCTCAATTCTAAAGCAGCTCTGCTGAATCATGCTGAAGCATGGCAAAACTGCTGTGTTTGTGTCTGAGAGCACAGCTGTGTAGGCATTACTGGGTCAGTTTGGCTTGTTTTTGTGTGTATGTGTTTCCCCAGGTGTTTTCCTGCTTTGATGGTCAATGGAAAACTCTTCATAACATCAACAGACTCACTTTCAGAGGATTCAAAGGATGAATTAGTGATTCAGCCTTCTCGTTCTGTTCAACAAGATTGTGAATCTGCAAAAATGTTGTTTTCCCGACTCTTTCATGACAATTTTAGTTTCCACCTAAGTTCTGTTCCTGCACATGACAAAGTGCACAGTCGACAAGGTTAAAGAGAAGAAACAGAATCTCTGGTGCAAAAGCAGCCAGCAATTTGTGAGTAATAGGAACCACATGTATGAAATTTTGATTTAAGCGGTAATACATGAGAAAACGAAAGCTTCATCTTTTCCTGCAGGTTCTCTGTAACTCTATAGTTCTCCACAGCTACTCTTCATGCAGGAAGGAGGAGATGTGAAGGGGGTTTGATGAGGTCAATCCCCCGCTGCCTGATAGTGAAACTGAAAAATCATGGAAAAAAAATGACCTCATGACACATGGCAGGGTACAAATCAATGATAAATCAAACTGACAAATTTTATTCTGCTTAAAATCAGTGCAATCCATCATTCATTAGAGTTTGAAATTCATTGCATGTCGTAAAAAGTCATAAAAAGCCTTAATATATATATATATGTCAAAAAGATTAGCATCACTATTTAAAGGGATAGTTCACACAAAGAGTTTAATTCATCATTTACTCATCCATCAATTTTCCAAACCTGTTTCTTTCTTAAACATTTTGTTTGTTTATTTATTTATTTATTTATTTATTTGTTTATTATTTACTTATTTATTTATTTATTTATTTATTTATTGGTTGGTTGGGTGAACTATCCCTTGATATTTATGCACTGATTCATTTTTAGTTGCATATGACTTTAGGCAATCATTTAGTTTCAAAAACAGATGATGCAATGTTCTTGATTTCCTTAACTAAGTAATTTTATAACACCTTCTTGTCTTTTACATGCAGTACATGTTGTTACAATACAATAACACACATATATGCCTTATATTGCAGTGTAATTATAAATAGTGTCTGTGAAACTAATTTAATATGTCTGGTTGTGAATTACTGACACCTGTAGCCTGAACGCATGATAAACATGTCAACAACGTCATCATTTTCTTTTTCTTTTTTACATTACAGTGGTAATAATGGTATTGTTTCCAAAAATGTTGTTAGTTTTTAAAGGTTTGTATTTTCAGACAACCAAAATGCTAGTGATTGGTAAATGAATGATCAAAACACAGTTAAAAATGGTGTTGTTTAAAGGTTTTCTCCCTCAGTTTACATCACTATATATTGGTGATGTTCATCAAGTTTTGTTTTTAGAAAGTTATTATTTTGAAAAAGACGACAATGTTCTTATATGGTTTCCTCATGGAGTAACCATTACAATTAAGTTTCTTTTACTCACAGTGCATGTTACAACAATGTAATAACACTCATATAAGCCATGTGTTACAATATAATTATAAATAATGACTGTGAAATACTAATCTAATGAGTCTTTGCCTCATAAATCTACCGATATAAAATATCTTGCGACCAGAAGACTGTGTTCAGGCATATTTGACTTTTTTGTGTCCTCTTGCCCTGTAAAGTAAATATTTGATCATTGCCTAAAGCTTTGCGCTGTGACCCTGAATATGAGGAGAGTAAACTGGCTTGGTTCACAGAGAGTGTATTTCAGTGAGAGCCAATAAACTTACACCACAGTCGGTTACTCAACATTAATCTAATAATAATGTCATAATTCTCAGAATATCCCCCGAAAACATCTTATTTCTCAAAGCTGCTCCTCTGTAGGCCAGATGATCGTTATTTTTGATTATTCCTAATAGAAAACACTCTCAACACAAAAGCATTCGTCAAAGACTCCATACGTTGTGTTTGGTTCAGCATCATCACTGTATAAAAAAGAGAAAGTGTTTTTTACCCCCAACAGGCCTAGTCTTTTTTGTCAGTTACAAAGCAAAAATATTCAGAATATCGTACAGAATCGGGTGACACGGTGGCGCAGTGGTTAGCACTGTCGCCTCACAGCAAGAAGGCTGCTGGTTTGAGCCTCGGCTGGGTCAGTTGGCATTTCTGTGTGGAGTTTGCATGTTCTCCCTGTGTTCAAGTGGGTTTCCTCTAGGTGCTCCAGTTTCCCCCACAGTCCAAAGACATGCGGTATAGGTGAATTGAATAAACTAATATGGCTGCAGTGTATGTGTGGTGATGAGATGAGGTGATGTATGTTTCCCAGTACTGGGTTGCAGCTGGAAAGGCATCTGCTGTGTAAAACATATGTTGGATAAATTAGCGGTTCATTCCACTGTGGCAACCTCTGATGAATAAAGGGACTAAGCCGAAGTAAAATTAATGAATGAATGAATCGTACAGAATTTTTTTTTTTTTTTTAAGTGCATGCCCTGCTCTCCTGTTACATAGAAACTGCTATTTAGGTCAAGAAGGTTGCGGTCAGAAGCCTGTTTTCATAGAAAAGTAAAGAATAGCATCCTTTGGGATTGTGGGAAACAGCACGGTGGATCTGCCATGATGGGAGGTCTCATCCAAGAAGTTTCTGCTTACGAACCCATTTTAAACCCCCAAAGGTTGCTTGTGGAAAACTGTCAACACGCACATTTCTTCTCATATTACAGAATGTTCATGTATGTTTTGTGACTCTGAAAAAATGTTGACATTCTTTATATGCATCTGTTCCTACTCATCTTAATTATTATATTTTACAGCAACCTTGTTATAGAAATACATGTACTTTTTATTGACCTTATTTTTTCACACATGTCTTGCCATTGGGATGTCGCCTCAAAGCATGAAGGTCGCTGGTTTGAGTCCCAGCTGGTTCAGTTGGCATTTCTGTGTGGAGTTTCTCCCTGTGTCCCCATGTTCTCCCTGTGTTCATGTGGGTTTCCTCCGGGTGCTCCGGTTTCCCCCACAAGTCCAAAGACATGCGGTATATGCGGTACAGGTGAATTGGGTAAGCTAAATTGTCTGTAGTGTATGAGTGTGAATGGGTGTGTATGGATGTTTCCCAGAGATGGGTTGCAGCTGGAAGGGCATCCGCTGCGTAAAACATATGCTGGATAAGTTGGCGGTTATGACCCCAGATTAATAAAGGGACTAAGCCGAAATGAAAATGAATGAATGAATGTTGCAAAAAAGGTACATGTTGTAACAACTCATGTGGAGACATGACGAAACGGGAACACGATATTTGACAAAAGGACGGATTTATTAACAAACACTTACTGGATACAATCACTGGGTAGACAGGACATGCAGACAGGACAACGAAGGACACAAACAGAGGGGTATAAGTACAAGGTAAGATGATTAAACTAATGAGACACAGGGATGAACACAGGTGGGATAAATGAACACTGAAGATGGCGGAAAAAACAGAACAAAGGGATCACATGACGATAACAACAGAGGCACATGGACAGAACACTGACACATGTTAAATAAACACTGTTCATTTTAACTTTCTTTACCTAATCTTACATAACATAATCAACATTAAGCTGCATGCTTTCACCAACAAAGGACAACCCAATAGAAATCATTGCTAAAATCACAGTTCTAAAGATAATGAATATACAGAAAAAAAATGAGACTAAATATGTCTGAGAAAGTAACTAAATAAATTGAGTTAGAATTGTGAGACATACGCCATTTAAATGCATACTGGTTCAAAATTAAAAACTGAACTAGTCCACTATTGACAAAGGCCCTACTATATGCCAAACTATGAATGTTGTTCGAAGGCTGTTCACTTAAACATTTGTGTCAGTATGTGTTTGTTTATTTATGTGTTCAGGAGATTGTTTGAGTTTTATTGAGTATTTACAGCATTCCCAGCATACCGCTTCACAATTTGTTGAGAAACTGACTTTTTATTTATTTGTTTTTTTTTAGCTCATGCTGATTTTACCTGTCAGCCCTCCTTCTCTAAAATATGAACACATTGTTAGAGCTTTGTGTCCAATACCATTATATGTTTGGCACTGAAATTCTTCTAAGTCTTTGATTCTCCTCCCATTGCATTACAGTACTTGTGCATTAAATGCAAGATGAAGTTGAGCGCAAATTGCACAAGAAACACAAGCAAGATTGATTCATATTTTTTTTATCTTTGATCTCAAGGCTCTCATCACTTCATCAAGCCAAGAACGAGAGAAAAAGATGATGACACGAGGAGGAGACCATCTCCATTTACATCTGGCTGAACATCAGGTTTGATCACCTCCATATGTACACTCGAATCTTCATAAAATGGCTTGATCTTTCTGAACATCTCTGAAGCTCTAAAGATGTTAAAAGTTATGGTTTATTTCTGTTATTTGCACAATCAATGTTCTAGTTGTAACTATGGTATCATGCTGTTTTGATGTTGCTGTGGTTGCCGATAAATCCATAATTATAAACTATGATAAGTGTGTTTGTTGGGACAGTTGATGAAGCATCAATTATGGTCTGCCTCAGTCATGCTTGCATAGACACACAAATGTTCAATATATGCCTTCTATAAATATCAATATGTTTACTAAGCTTATATGTTTATTAATCTTTTTATGTCGATCCAATAATCAGGGTTGCATGTCCAAGAAAATTTTACAGCCCAATGACAACTCTAAACCAATCCAAAATGAATGAAAAGTAACCCCCCCTCTCCCCCCAATTGCTGGGTTCACACAAAGGGAAAAGATTACCATAGTTTCCGTGATATTTTGTAATACACTTACTTGTAGAAACATTACACGTTAAAGTAACTTTCTCAAATGTAGGAGTAAATATGCAGTCACAGTTTTAAGCATGCAAAATTCTGTTGTACCATGCTTCGAAAAGGGGTGGGTTAAAACAAGATGATGCGACACTGATAGAACAAGCAGTTGCTCCATATTTTAAATGTCTGTACAAAGAGGTCATGTTTTAACCTCTTTTACTATTGGTCTCATGCATTCACATGATGCGAATTCATAGGTCAGAGTTCACCAAGCTTGAACTTTGAAACACATTCCCCTCATTTAAAGGTGCTGTATGAAAGTTTTTGAATATGTTTTCAGATATTTACGAAACTGTAACGACCTGCTGGTGAAGGTAGACATGATGGACACGAACACGGAATGAAAATGATAAACGAATTTATTATACAAACACTTACGGACAACAACACTGGATACGGGTAGACAGGACACAACCAAACGAATCAAAATACCGGACAACAATGGACACAGACGAAAGGGTATAAATAGATAGGGGATGATTAGACTAATCACACACAAGGGATGAACACAGGTGGAACAAATTGACACTGATGGTGGCGGGAAAGACAATACAAAGAAACCACATGACGAAACAAAGGAAGACACGGACGAACACTGACAGAAACATGCTAGGTGAACATTTTTGTTTATCTGAAAACAATGCTGAAGTCAGATATTCTGCTTTGAAAATGTGTTTTATGTGCAGGAACATCTTTGTTTTTGTACCTTTAACCCGTCTAATGCCAGTTTAGCCAATTATATTTCAGCACCCCGGGTTGCCTTTATGGAAAACAGCGTATTTCATTAATTCAGTCAGAAAGGCTTTCAAAGTGTGTCCGGGACTGAAATGTGACCTCTGGTGGACAGCAGCAGACTCCGAAATGAGACGCAGATTTAGAGATCCACATGAGGTTATCAATTA
This sequence comes from Danio choprae, assembly GCA_903798125.1. NCBI lineage: Eukaryota > Metazoa > Chordata > Actinopteri > Cypriniformes > Danionidae > Danio > Danio choprae. Next base: position 1,708,454 of record CAIGQW010053582.1, read on the forward strand.
GCCAATAATATAAATATTATGAACGTAAACATTGTAACCTGTGTCCTAACAACACTACATGACGAGATTGCATTGATTGCAAATTGCAGTGATAAGCAATTTGGATGTTTGCACCAGACGAAACACGACAGAAATTTAAATACAGCTATTTAGAAACACAGAATAGTGCACTTACTGCACTCCAACGAAATGGTAAAGTTTTTAATCTAATTAATACATATTAAACCTCTTTAACATTATTAAATGTACATGCTGAATCACTGATATGTGTTGGCTTGCACTGGGTCACAGTTCTGAAGTTTAATTTCAAACAGTTTGTTTTATTTTCAAGATCTGAGGTAAATTATCTGCTGATGCTTTCAGTAGTATGGCAATGAACATCATGTAAAATGGCATTCAAACTCACATTAATAGCATTTAACACTGAATAAAGCACATGAGGTGTACCTGAGGTCATCATTGTAAGTTTATCTTGTTGTTCATCTGCAAGAAATAGAAGCTGTTCCTAAAATATAAACTTCAGGTGTTGGTTAGAACAAAAACTCCTTATAATATGGAGAATATTCCTTCTATCTCGTGCCATTGCTTTTATTTAGAATACAACTTAAATCAGCCTTTAGGCTTTATAGTCAGGGACACTCCTGTTGGTGTCGTCAATCCGGCAACCTGCGCTTACTTGTGTTTTGAACCAGGAGTGCAATACCTTGTTTAACCACAGGATGTCAAACTTACATACTTCACCTTTAATATGTAATGTGCCATCAGATGGTTTTACTCACTCATTTACAGCGGCATTTTTTGGGGTTGCCAGGTATGCATTCCAGGATCAATGTCAATTAAGAAACGATACAGTTTTTATTTTGTATATGCAAGAAAGAAATATTTTTGCAGTCCAAAAAACGCAACCCATAATTTTTTCCCCTCGCAACTGCATTTTCAAAAGACAATAATGTCAATAATGAATGTCAATGATAATAATGAATGAATGAAATTAGGTTCTTGTATTTAATATGATCTCAGTATATTGTGGGCCTGTAAATGCAAACATAGGAAAACGGTTTTCAAAGTGCATGTTTTTAAAAAATATATTTATTTTGTAAACTCATAAAAAATGATGAGAACAATGGCATCATGCACATGTTTAATACATGTTCAGTGTAGGCATGTGGAAGGTTCTTGAAAACCTGAACAACAATGGTAGACTGTCCAAAAAAGCATGTAGTTTTTATTTACAAATAGACATTGTAACAGAGGACGCTGGACAATGGAATTGAGGGTCCACGTGCAGTTTATTAAAGACAAGGCATGCCGACTGGAGAAAACAGGAGCATAAGGGTAATCCAAAATACATGGTCAAAATACAGGCTAATTGTCAGGCTAGGTGGCAAAGAATCAAAATGGTAAACAAAACACGGACCAAAACACAGCAAGACAAACAGGAAAAAACACTTTGTAATGTTCATGGGAAAACAAGACTCAGCAACGTGTGCGTGCGTGTGTGTGTGTGAGAGAGGTGAATATAAAGTCCAGGTAATCAGTCCATGATGAGTTACCAGCTGTGTGTGTGTGTAATCAGAGGGAATCAGGAACTGGTGTGCGTGAGGTTCATGATGTTATTTGTTTCGCTAGTGATTGTGACAGACATCACCAACTATGGGCTTGACATGAATAATACATGAAAGAGCTTTCCAGATTTAGTATATGGATGTGTATATTGTGTACATAAACTCAGAGTTTAATGTATTTCCTGCTATGTTTTTTTTTTATTTCATGTCTACCTTACAGTAAATGTCTTGTTAATGTTTGCCTATTCTGTCTACCTGTTCCTTGTTTATTTTCTCATTTAGTCCTGTGTTTTAATATGTTGTTATTTATTATTGTATTTTACATTGTCAGTGTGTCGTTGTTTGTAACAGCATATATCTAAATCTACATGTGTTGCAGTGGCATATGACACGAAATATTGTACCATTTTACTTGTACGGTTTTATCATGGATACCTCTGCAGTCATGCAAAAAAACACTCATTGTTATATGGGTCACTACATGTGTGCATTTATGTGTGCCACTTAACTCCTCGCTGTTAAATTTAAAATTCCTTGCTGTTTCACATTACCTAAAATCAGCAAATAAACCTGGTTCTGACAAAGGCACAGTAATCAACAACAGGTATGAGAGGGTCATGCAGTCCATTGCTCTAGTGAGGAGCCCCTTTAACATGAAGTTTTCCCAAGAGACTTCATTGGGTCAGACACAATGAACTGAACCGAAACCAAATCCTCCTCAAATCTCCTGAGCATCTCGCTCAACTTTTTTTTTGCTCTCGTCTACATACCAGCATTATAATTACAAATTTGACTTAATTGGTTAAATTTTCTTGTTGCAGGTTCTATAAGTTTCAGACATTTGTTAATTTGCCCACATTTGGATACTAGCTTATACAGTTCTTTTTTTTTCTTTAATATTTAAAAATATAAATAAAATGAATATATTCGAGACTAAATTAATCTGGGACTTTTCTGTCAACAAAAGGGAAAAATGTTTGTCTTATGTGTAATTGTACTTTTTTTCTGTACAATACAATGTAAATGGTTGGATTTGTCCATATTTTAAGCAAAATCAAAACAAAATCTGCTTTTTTTATATTTAAATAATCTGTTCTATGGATTTGTCATTAACAGATACCTATTTTGAGTATAATGTTAATTTCTGCTTTGTTTTGTGAATTTTGTATGCAGTCTTCAAATTGTCAAAGACTAAAATGATCATTTCGAGCATTTATTTGTAAACACAAGCACATTAGAGAACTTGTATAGAAAAAAAATGGTGATGTAAAATGATGTATACTTATGAATTTATCCAATAAAATCATATAATACATTTCCGTACATTATTATACATTTTAATAAACTAAATAAAACTTAAACTAAAATAAAAACCATTTTTTTAAAATGAATTACAACAAATGTTAAATATTAATAAAATACTTTGTTTTAAAATGCTGCAGGTAGTGTATGCAGTATGTATGTGTAGATGTACAGTATGTATGTAAATTTTATTATTTTGCCTTTTTTATTGCTTCTGTTGAGTCACAACCTGACAGCATTATCTAATTGTCATTAGTTTATTTTCTGTAATTTTATTAAATTATTACTTTTTTCAGTTTTTAAGTTATTTCAGTGACCACTAGATTTTCTTTCTTCAATGGAAGAAATGTACCAACAATTTTTCAAAGCCTGTATGTACATTATGTACTGTATATTTGATTAAATATGCAAGTTGCAGACTCCCGCTGGTGCCATTTTAATAGTTTTATATTTCCTACCTCGATACTGCCTGTGGATAGCATCAAATCTATCTGTTTTGACATGCCAGTACACTGAAAAAACAATTATTCAATGGATTTATTAGAAAAACAATTATAGTAAGTGGTTGTAAACAATTTATATGGGTGGAATTTAAACAAACAAATTAAGTTTTTTATTTGTTTTAATTCAGCCCATATAAATTGTTTGCAACCACTTACCTTAGAATCAAGCTCACAATTTCTGATGGATGAACCTTGAATTCAAGCTTGAATCTAAATATTTGAATGCACAGTTATGATTGTGTGTCGTTCTGGAGAAGCTCATAATGAATGTTCTGTAAAATGTCAGGTTGCAGAGTCCCATGTTGTCGTATATTATCACATACAGTATATCACGATTAAACCCCAGGCCCCTGTGCTGTATCAACACTACAGTTTGCTTGACTTACCAAGGTTTTCAGCAGCAGGTTCTGTGTAAACTAGCTGTTGTGTGGTTATACTAGCACTGTGAAGATAAAATGCCTGCATGACGGTCAATCTTGGGTGTTTTCAAGTGTCCTCTCATATGGGCTCATCTGCACAAGTAAACTATCAGGCTGGTTTGCTGATGTGGGAACAGAGCAGCTGCATTAATGAATGTTTGAGCTGCCATGATTTACTCCTCATATAAAGAGTTGTGAATGGAGAGAGAGAGAATGGAATGTGCCCTGAAAGGCCAACTTGCGTCTTCCCTCAGATAAACGTTTGTCACGGTGTTCATTGTGTCAGGAGATTTACAGACAGTGCTGTGTTTGTGAACACCACAAATCTACCAGAAACGCATTGAGTTCTGAATGTCTGTAGATCAGTGGATGAACAACAGAAGCAGGCGGTCAGCTGCTCAGTAAAGGCATCTGGACTTTTGTAGAAATCCCACAATGCACTTTGATGACAGAAACTCTGCAAAATCTGTTCACATCAAGCATGCTTTGCAGAGAGTTTTGTATCTGATATATTGCATGCTATCGCAATTTAATTGCATGAGCATTAATTAGTTCAATTATTAAAGTTATGAAACTTTTTTTAAACTGCTGTGACCATATGTACAAATCCTAAAATAATATATAAGCTTTGAAATAAAAAAGAGCACATATTATGCTGACATTCATTCATTCATTCATTCATTTTCATTTCGGTTTAGTCCCTTTATTAATCTGGGGTCGCCACAGCGGAATGAATCGCCAACTTATCCAGCATATGTTTTACGCAGCGGATGCCCTTCCAGCTGCAACCCATCTCTGGGAAACATCCATACACACTCATGCACTACGGACAATTTAGCTTACCCAATTCACCTATACCGCATGTCTTTGGACTTGTGGGGAAAACCGGAGCACCCGGAGGAAACACGAGGAGAACATGCAAACTCCACACAGAAATGCCAACTGACCCAGCCGAGGCTCGAACCAGCGACCTTCTTGCTGTGAGGCGAACGTTCTACCCACTGCGTCACCGTGAGGCATTATGTGGACACTTAATATTTAATGATATTAGATGATAAGCTACAGTAAGTGCATTTGAAGAGTTGAGATGGAAAACCCTCTAAGTGCCATCTGAAATATTCTACTAAAATGAACATTTTTCTTCGGAACCTATGTGTAGGTTCAGCAATTCTTTTTTATGGCAAAGAATGGCTTATTTCCATTGCCTTTAACATGAAATAACTAAACATTAACATAGAAGGTGGAGAACAAATGCTAATTTTAGAAGAAAATTTCAGATGCCACTTAGAGGTTTTTGCATCTGAATTCTTCATTTATATGTTCAGCTTTTCCTTTAATGTTTGCAATATGTTTGAGGGGGAAAAACAATTCTAATGCATGTATTTGTTGTGAGAGTGAGTGTGTTTTTGTTGCATTTACACAGTTTTGACCACAATGTGTCCCCATCATATGTGAATCATTTTACAAAGCAATTGGCTACATTTCTTTCGCTTAGTTTGTCCCATCACTACACAGGGGTGTGATGGTGTGATACTAAAGAATATATTCAAGAAGGCACAGAAAGAATTAAAACTGTATGATATTCTGTTCTGTGATATCATATATTTGGGAGACACAGATCTGATTGGAAAAAAATTGTAGTGGTTTTTAATTTAATCTTAATTTCCACCCGGGCTTTAAACTCCTTCCCATTGGGTGGCATAAATACACAATATACCAGTTTGTCAACCACGATTAAACAAAAAAGTAGAAGAGGCTGTGACGTGTTAATTTTACATGTATAATGTGAGCATTCAAGTAGCCGCTAGCCAATTGGTACTGTACACACTGTATAGTGACTGCACATAAATTGTGAGCTTTGGGTTTAAATCACATGCGATCTGGAAACGTAACTATTTTACGTTTTGTCAGTTTAATGGCTAATTTGTACGACTGAACTGATTTTTTAAAAGGAGGCATGGCACCCAATTCCACCCCTAAACCCAATTGTCATTGGGGATAAGCAAATCGTACTAAATTTCATATGAATTAGCCACTAAATCAAAAAGTTACAAATTGCCGCAAGATAGCATTGGATCTTCCCATACAGTATGAGTTTGTACCTTTCTAAAATCACATGGAAATTGCAGTGTATGCCAGGCCTAACAGTTGTGAGTATTCTCAGAGTTGCGAATCCAGCAAACTGTTAGCTGAACATTCTCTCTGACTGATCATTTAAATCATTTAGTTGTTAACTAGAGACTCGCTATGACTAAATCATTTGGACTAGTGAATTGTTAAGGCGACGCGGTGGCGCAGTGGATAGCACAATCGCCTCACAGCAAGAAGGTTGCTGGTTCGAGCCTCGGCTGGGTCAGTTGGCATTTCTGTGTGGAGTTAGCATGTTCTCCCCGTGTTCGCGTGGGTTTCCCCCACAAGTCTAAAGACATGCAGTACAGGTGAATTTGGGTAAGCTAAATTGGCCATAGTGTATGAGTGTGTATGAGTGTGTGTGTGTGTGTGAATGAGTGAGTGTGTATGGATGTTTCCCAGGGATGGGTTGCGGCTGGAAGGGCATCCGCTGCGTAAAACATATGCTGGATAAGTTGGCCGTTCATTCCACTGTGGCGACCCCAGATTAATAAAGGGACTAAGCCGAAAAGAAAATGAATGAATGAATTGTTAACTGGAGACTCACTATGACCGGAATATTTAAATCCAGTAAGCAGTTGAACATCTTTGAAATACCATTGGTCAGTGGCAATTATGTAATATGTGTGTGTGGCTATGTAAAAGGCTTTACCTTTTTTGACTTGGAAATCATGAGTTCATTTTTTCTCCTCAGTTTGTCAAGTGTGAGTAACAATATAACTGTCACACCCTCTGCACGTTCCATCAGTCCCAGTCACCATTCACAGTCACCATGCACCACACACCGTGAACAATCACCCGAATACTAATCAAACACACCTGCACCTGCAATCACCCACTCACTATTTAAGCTCACCTCATTCATTCACTCACCGGCTGGAATCAACATTGGATAGTCATCTCCTCACTCGTTCATCTTCCTGTGTTCTCCTGTGTTCCCCAGTGCATCTTCGAGGCTTACTCCTGTGATCTGTTTACTCGACAAACTGCAAAGGGAAGTGACTCTTGTATTACCTACGAACATTGTGACGTTTTACCATCACTGTGTTATCCACCTATGCACCACCAGCACTAGTGTGTGCGAAGACTCAACCTGTGCACTCACTCACCTTTTACAACTCACCACTGCTATAGCGATAGCGAGCACAGCATTATCCGGCGTGTGTGACACACACACACACACTATCGCTGCCAGAGACTTTGTGTGAGATACACTGTTTAATAAATGCCTTGATCACTTATTCCCTGTCCTATCTTCCTTGTGACCGTGACAATAACACTGAAGATCTGATTGATCATAGAAATTAAAAGCAACTCTGACAGTGGTTTTACATGTTTAATACTGCAAAACTACCTAAAGTGGTTTGACTAGAGTGCTGAAATGCATAGTTTGTGGAAAACCTCTACATTTCTATATATGTGTTGCTGTTTTCTGTCATTTTAGTTTGTGTTGTTATTAAGAGGAAAACATGCAGTGCATATTTACAACTACACCACTTTCAGGATGTCTACTAACAGTATCCAGCTGCAGTCGTATTTAAAACTTGTTTTTACCCCTAAACAAAGAATGGGGAAAGAAGAAATTATATCAGGACCTTACAAGTATAAGTAAACCGTGTCAGACCTGATACCAGTTTCTACATTCCTAACAATTTACTTCACCCGAAAACAGTGTAATCATTGCTTGTCTTCAATCTCGTCTTCTGTGTGTGTGTTCGTTTGCGTGCTGTACAGTATGCCTGTAAATCATTTGTCATCTTCTGTCACTTTCATCCAGGAATGGGCCTCTCTTATGTTCTGCTACCCTCCATGTTCATTCATTTATCAGTAAGATGAGTGTCAGAAAAACCACTCTCAAGAGACACATAGACAGAGTGATGGAAAAAGATAAAACAGCTAATAAGGCAAAGCATAAATAATGGCTTTGTGCTTTTCGGGGGATCCCAGCTAATCAGAGCAGCTGTTTTTGATTACTCCGGCCTGTTGGGAGGGATGCGTTATGAACCCTATCACTACAACAGAGTGTGGAGACTGTAACCCTAACACTACGTCAAACGGGATGGGAGTGTAGGGTTGTTTGTGTGCTTGTGTAGGATTGGGAGGGAAGGCAGAGGTAGTGACCGGGCTGCTGGAGAACTGTGCAGTCTGCTTCTTATTAGTGTGTGGAGCATTTGGGTTCTGGTCTAAAGTATCCCAATATCCTCTCCTATAATCCACTCTCTCCCGCTGAAGGGATCCAGCTGTGGGTCAACGCTAGGGGAAGGATACTCTGAGGCCTTCAGAATCAAAAGTGACATTTACTGCAGGGAGCTACATGGCATTTCATTGCTTCATCTTGTATTAGGACTAGAGCTGTAAGTTTTAAATGAAATGCTATCTTTTAAATTATACTAAGAGCTTTGCAGATTAATAGACCTTAGAGCTGTGTCTAAATTTTTAAGCAGGAATGGAAACAACTTTGTGAAATTAGTTGATTTTTATTCTTCCTTTTTGGAACCTTTATGTTAGTTTGTGCCATTGTAAATACTGTGGGCCCAGTCATATACAGTATTGCCAAAAGTTTTTGATACCGCTCCAAATCATTGAACTCAGGTGCTTCAATAACTTTCATGACCATAGTTGTATAAAATCAAGCACCTATGCACAGCCCCGCATGAGTAGGGGCCCCAGAGATAGTATTATATAGCAACACGTTTAAGCATGTAAAGGCAGATATCCCAAAACGTTTGCCAATTTAGTGTACCTGGCGCCAGGCAATAGTATTACACAAATGTAATTTTTATTAATATGCTAAAAATCCTTCAGATCACATTAGCAATGACCTACAACACATTTGCAACCCCCTAGTATTGTGCTAAAATTCTTCAAAACATTTTAGCAATTGCCCAGAAATCTTTTATATCACTCAAAATACTCAAACTAATGCACTAAAAGCCCTTCAGAACAGCTTACTGTTGTAGCCACAAACCAATGTCCTGGCAAAAGCCCAGAGGACGCCAATAACCTCAAAGTAATGGAATAACAGTTTTTCAGACCACCTTACTAACCAGTCAAAATGCTGTAATACAGGCCTGTCACTAAGGTGTGGTATTGGGGTACAGTGGCCAATGTTCCCACCAATTTGTCATTCACAAAATTCATAATTGAAAAAAAACAAACATTATTCTGGTGGTTTTGGCTATAAGTTGTTCAAAATATTCGGTTTGCTATTCAGCAGCATTTAGCTCACAGGAACATCAGCTTCTACAACCGCACTTACCAATCATATCCATGGTTAATTTAAAATAAAACCAAAGCCTTTTTTGTAGTTAAACCCAGACCTTGCATAGACTTACTGTCATGATGTGGTGGTAGATTAGTAAATTAATGAATAGAAACAAAGGCTAATCCAAAAGGAAATACACTGTGATGCCTAACTTATTGTTTATTAAATTCCAACATCCAATAGCAAGTCTCCAGCAGCAGAGATATTTTCAGTATTTACATTTTTATGTTAGACGTATTGTGTTACAATAAGCAGTTTGGCTCTAGAATGATGTGTAGCGCAGGTGTGTCATTCCTTTGGCCATCTAATCTGACTGTGCTTTTCATTTATCTCAGTTTTTGTTACTTTTTGGTATGTTTTGCTCTTCTGTTTTACTATAGAATTTGGTCTGTCATTGTTTTGGTGAATGTCACTTAGTCAGATGAAAAAAGTGTGCTTTGTATCACAATACACTTTGCGTTGAGTTACTTATTAAGAAATAAATTCTCATCTTTCCAATTCTTACCTTTTATCATTTATCATGCATCATAAATTAAAACAACGAGTTAATGTGGCATGGTGTATCAATAGTCATCTCAATTTAAATGGCAGCAGAGCTCGATTAAATGCAATCATTCCTCCATCTTTACTAATAATTATAGTATAAACTGAATGAACATCTCACATCTTATCTAAGTGTTTTATCAGTGCTTTAACTAAAGAAAGAATCAGTAAAACCAATGCAATCGTATGGCATTTCGTAGCATTTTGATTTAGTAGCTAATTCGTATTAAGTTGTACACTCTCATTTGTACATTTTTAGTTTAGTTTGCTCATCCCCCAATGGGGGTAGGGTTAGGGTTGGGGTTTGTGGGCATGCCTCCTTTTAAAAATTGTACGGTGTCATACAATTGAAAACACATGAATGACTTTTCTGACGATATGTAAAATAGTTACTTTTTCTCCTGAGATCGGCTTGTAAAACAGCTTGTAAACAAAATATTCTGTCTTTACATTTACTTAAGGCAAATCACTTATAAAACGAACACTTAATAGTTGCACTATAATAGTATATACATATTTGTTATATTTTACTTACCCTTTGATGTCTTAATTATTCAATGTAGCCTATATAATAAATCTGTAAGATAGAAGGATGACTTCTGACTCCTGTCTGCCTGCCAATTTATCCCAGAATCAGTCATATGATGCCCAGTTTAGAGGGGTTTGAGTAAACAAACAATTACACATAAAAAGATTACTTTGAAGCAGATATCAGCACCTGAGGATGTTTGCGAGCAGATTAAGATATCAATCCAAAAATTCCAGTTAATCTATAAAAGATTCGCTCACTACATTTCACACAAAGATATGAAAGAGATCCATCCGATCACACAACTCTCAAACACATTTCATGCTCTCTCTCTCGCTCTCACACACACACACATACAAACACACACACACACACACACACACACACACACATACAAACACATACAAACACAATTCCTGACTGACTCCCAGGGGAAAGACTTAGATTTATGTATGTTTACTTACTCCAGCACTAGCAGTCTCCTGTGGTCTCGCGACATTCAGGATTCCCTGAGGAAAACCAGGAATTTCTTTCACCACAGATTCAAACACCCGACCGCACAATTCCAAAGAGCTCTTTATCACTTCTTCTCATCAAAGAAAGTCTATATCTGGGATCTTAACTTCACTATTTTGTTAAAGACTGTGTGCTCTAGTCTCTTGGCTAGTCCTTTAACTCAGAACTGCAGTTCTTTTTATTATGTTTGAGGGGTTATTTCTGTATTTGTTTTCAGTTCTGGAGAGATTCTGCTCAGATTTAGTATTTTAAAGAAGATAACTTAATATAGACATAATATATACTTTAGTGTGGACTGAATGTAATGTTTTTAGACATATGTTTACATGCCATTCCCAATTAGATACAATTGAATTTTTTATATTTCTTTTACATGCAGTTAGTAAAAGGATAGTTCACCCAAAAAATGAAAATACACTCACTATTTTTCATATAAAATATACTCAGATGTATGCATCCTCACATGGTTCCAAACCTTTATACAATTCTTTCTTCTGTTGACCACGAAGAAGGATATTTTGAAGACAGATGAAAACCCGTAACCATCGACTTGCATAGTTGGAAAAACAAATATTATGGAAATCAATGCAGTTACAAGTTTCTTTCAAAATATCTTCTTTGTGTTCAACAGCAGAAATAAACTCAAACAGATTTGTAACAAGTGATTTTTCCAGTGAACTGTAACCCTTTAAGAAAAATCTTTTGCCCATTTAAGTAGGACTTAGGGATTTATTTACGTACAAAATGAAGGTTTTCTATTGGAATTTAAGGTTCCATGAATAACCTTTTAACAGCTATGAAAACTTTTCATTCTACAAAAAGTTCTTTGCAGAGAAAAAAGATATATTTTTAGATCATTAAAATGGTCCTTGATGAAAATGATTATTTTAAGTGTTTGTAAAAAAATTATAATAAAAAATGTTGATTTTTTTTTTTTTAATGTTCTATGTATAAGGGGTCACTATCAATTCTTTCACTGCTGTTTTTTTTTAACTGTACCTTAAATACATCCTATGGTGTGACATAGCAAAAATTAAGAAAAACTATACTTTGATAAAATGTACACTAATAGTGTGAGAGTGATTTATCTTCATTATCGGATCTTCATATAGTTATTCATTCTATCATTAATTTTCTTTTCGGCTTAGTCCCTTTATTAATCTGGGGTCGCCACAGTGGAATGAACCGCCAACTTATCCAGCATATGTTTTACGCAGCGGATGCCCTTCCAGCTGCAACCCATCACTGGGAAACATCCATACACACTCATTCACACACATACACTACGTTTGATTTAGCTTACCCAATTCACCTATACTACGTTTTTGGACTGTGGGGAAAAACCGGAGCACCCGAAGGAAACCCACGCGAACATGGGGAGAACATGCAAACTCCACACAGAAATGCCAACTGACCCAGCCGGGGCTCGAACTAGCGACCTTCTAGCTGTGAGGCGTTGTGCTACCCACTGCGCCACCGTGCTGTCCTCATACAGTTATTTTATATGAAATTATTGTATAATTACATTTTTTCCATGAATTGTCAGACTTGGACATTTTCAGTAAATAGGAGTGTCAAACCAAAGGACAACAAAACTAAAGAGATTAATAGTGGCTCCAAAAAAAAGTTAAGTATTCTGAGACAAAAACTTAACAGGTGCATATCAAGGGCTTCACATAGGGCTTCAGTCACATGATGAATGGGTCCTTTGACTAATTAAAGTTTTCTGTGAAATTCCCCAATTTAAAGTTAGCATAGTTCCTATGTCTTTCACAAAAAAAATGGCCACTTGTAAAATTAAGCCTGAGGTATTTGATGATAATGATTTTACAATTTTCATTAACACTTTAGTTTAGGTCACAATTCATGGTATTAACAAATCATTAACTAACACAACTAGCTTGATAAACTACTAATTATTTGTTTATTAATAGTTAGTAAGGTATAAGGTATGAGTTTAGGTTTTGGGTATAAGTATTCAGAATATGATCATACTTTATAACTACTAATGAACAGTTAATATCTTAATAATAAGCAGACAATAAGCCAGTAGTTAATAGCATGAATTGTGACCTAAACTAAAGTGTTAGCCACTTTCTTTTGGGTTTTTTTCAACATAAGAGTTGTAATTTATTGATCTATGCCTGAGAAAGTCACATCATGGGACAGTTTGAGATTTGACTCATAAATGTACAAAAAAATAATAATAACAAGAAGTCATTCATTCATTCATTAATTTTCTTTTCGGCTTAGTCCCTTTATTAATCTGGGGTCGCCACAGCGTAATGAACCGCCGACTTATCCAGCATATGTTTTACGCAGCGGATGTCCTTCCAGCCGCAACCCATCTCTGGGAAACATGCATACAAACTCATTCACACACACACACACACACACACACACACACATACACATGCACTATGGCCAATTTAGCTTACCCAATTCACCTATACCGCATGTCTTTGGACTTGTGGGGGAAACCGGAGCACCCAGAGAACACCCACGCGAACACGGGGAGAACATGCAAACTCCACACAGAAATGCCAACTGACCCAGCCGAGGCTCGAACCAGCGACCTTCTTGCTGTGAGGCGATTGTGCTATCCACTGCGCCACTGCGTCGCCCATAGCAAGAAGTCAAAGGAAGACAAATAAATGTTTAACCAATTATTGCATATTAAATATCAATACTAATTCTATTTATTTTTGTCATGTGTGACAGTGAACATGCATGTCAACAACCCGAATATGCACCATAAGGAAGTGAATAGATAGATCTCATATCTATACAACACATTTCTGTGTGAGATTTACAAATTTATGCTCCTTTTCTCCAAATGCACGCATCAATGTTTTGGACTTTCCTGGTCTCGGGTCAGACCTGGGGTTTATTTATTGTTTACGGAAAAATGATGTTGAAATTATAATGATTTCATTGTGTCCATCTAAGTGTAGTTATTGAACCTTATTTTAGCCTTCTGACAACATGCTTGCAACACTAAACAATAAAGTGAGTTAGAGAGTTCATGGCCACGACTAAAAGAATCATCAGATGAAAGGAAGGCCAGAATACTGTTAGCATGACACACATGTCCCAAATTAAACACAACTGTCGGACAGTGAGTCATATGGCGCCACTGGGAGCCAAATGTGTCCAAAACAACCTAAATATTCTGTGCTTGCACCAGGTAAGCAGCAACCATTGTGTGGTCTTTCCCATAATAACCTTCTGCCAGTTTCAAAACCGTAGACCATTTTTTTGAAGACATATTTGTGCATTATTAAATATAGGGAAAAACATATTATTCCTACTTCAATTTAATGTGAAGATGAAGTGGAGAAATAGTAAAAACAACTGTCCAATATGAAGAATATGTTGATGCTTCATCATTCGCCACATCTTTTGCAAAAAGTGTCCCATAATAGGAATTATGATTCTTGGTGATTTGTGAACGCAGCATGACTTTATGAGCTCTGTGTTTGTTCTGAGCCCAATGGTGAAAAATCTATTGAGGTTGAAGGAGTTCATGCATGTCGCATTTGTGGTGCACTAATGTGTTTTGTGTGTGTGTGTGTGTGTGTGTGTGTGTGTGTGTGGCTGGCTAAATCAGGCAATCGGCCATTTACAACACTGAGATCCTCTTCTCTTAGAAATTCCATCCTTTTTTAACTGAAATGCATATCTAAGTGTTCATACAGAGTTCTTGTTGGCCTCATCACAAAAGGGTCCATGTTTTGAGTCAGATCATGTTTTTATCACTTCTTTTTCAATGTTTTGGCATTTAAAGTATCAGTACTGATGTGTGTTTTTATACAAAGAGCAGAGCGCACATTGGGATTTGTCATTAACTTAGTTTGTACATCAATTCATTCTGGTCCTCAAACTTCATCGGTTGAGTGGCATTCCAAGAGTGCTGATTCTACTGACTTTTCGATTTTAGTTTTTCGGTCTTTGTTTATAGAAATATCGGGCAGGTGTTTTTAAAGTCGATATTTTAAATTAGTGTTTTTGATCAGTCTGAATGGATGAGAATGTTATCAGTCATTTAATTTTTATTGAGTAACGGTTTGTTCAAGAACAAACAAGTGACAGAATGTCTGCAGTATTGAAACAAATGGGTATTAGAATGATTCATTCAAATGATTCGTTCAAAACTTTAGTTCATTCAGAAACAAACAAATAAAAAAGAGGTACCCTGGATAAGAAAACCTTTGTTTTTGTCTTATATTGCACAGGTATTGTATGGGTGAAAATTCTAGATTTTTATCATTTTAAGGGCATCTATTTTACCCCTTTTCAAGATTTAAAGCCTTTTGTGTTTCCAGAATGTGTTTGTAAAGTTTTAGCTCAAAATACCCAGCGGATTATTTATTATACCTTTCTGAATATGGGATATTTGATCTGTTAGGACAGGGTAGCTGTTTTTGTTCCCTGTGCCTTTAATGCAAATGAGCTCCCAACCCAATGAGTTCTCCCAACCCACCATTCCCACGTGCGTGTCAAAGCCATAGAGATCTCTCGGTATTGCTCTGACGCATGTAGCCTATTTCTGCAGCGTATCACGTAGATAAGCAGCACAGTGACCAACAAGAATGAAGTTATGAATGAAGAATTTCTGCAATGGTGAGTCACACACAATATTGTGACTCACACACACACACGCATACATATGTTTAACTTAAATATAACACTAGATACCCGTTAATATCCAGTGCTGTATGGACATCCGTTATGTACAAAATAAACCTGATTTTTTAATAAACCGTTTAGCATAGCAATTTTAATGTCTTTATCACAAACATGCACTGTTTTAAAAACATTTTAAACTTATAAAACTCATTCTTGAGGTGCAGATGATCACAGAGAGCTGAACAGATCTTTTAATCCCAGTTGCATTGAGCAAGTCCTGTCATGTGGATATGATTATACGTGTTACTATGGAGACATGTTAATACGCGTCTGTCAGTCAAATCGGTGGGCGGGGAAAACCGCACTCCTACGCCACGTTGCAGTGGGCATTAAAATTGCAGGGATTTGGATCCTATTTTAATGTCAGGAAATTTTTAAAAAGAGACTTATTGTCTTTATATTACCCCAATATGACTGTGGACACACTATACCTGCACACAGTTCTGTCCAAACAGCTTTCAAAAGTTAATTTTCAGTTCCTACTGTAAATATATCAAAACTAAATTTTGATTAGTATTGTGCAATGGAATTTTAGAATTTTAAATGTAGAATTTTAAATGTAATTTTCTCAGTATTTTTTTAGACCCTCAGACTCCACATTTTCCAGTAGTTTCATCTCAGCCAAATATTTGGCCTAACAAACCATATTGGAAAGCTTAATTATTCAGCTTTCAGTTGATATTTAAATCTCAGCGTCAAAAATGGACAATTATGAATGGTTGTCACGGATCACAGAAGGCAGAGTATAATTCAACAGTGTTTATTTAAACACAACGATATATGCACCGAGGTGCTAGCAAGAGTCATAGACTGAGCAAGTAGGCACTTCCCTTATATAGAGCAAGCCGTTCACAGGGGTTAGTCTCTGGGTAAGCCGGTGGATAGCAGTCTTGGCAGAGGGTCGAATGGAGAAGACGGAGATAGATGTGATCCTTGCGAAGTTGATACCAGACACTGGAGAACGGGGTGAGTCTGTATATATAGTGTGCTGGTGATGACGGGAGCAGGTGATGGTGATGAGTGTACAGGTGTGTGTGATCAGTAATCGGGTGAGTGAGTGCGTTGTGTATTGGTTGGAGAGTGTGAGTGGTGATCCGTGCTGATAGAACGTGCAGGGGGTGTGACAATGGTTTTGTGGTCCGGGGTCACATGGCTTTGTAAAAAGAGTGTGTTCTACATAGAGTGAATATAATATGGATGTTATGCACTCAAAAAATGCAGTTTGCTCTTTGTTAAAACTGCTTATTTAAAATGAGCTGAAACAACACAAATCTTGAGGGGGTTTTGCGACAACTTAATTGTTTTATGTTCAATCAACTTACATTTACAACAACTTACATAAAAACTAATAAGTTAACTTGATTAATTGATTGTGTGGAACCCAGCATTTTGTACAGTTTGTGTTTTCATGTAGCATTTGTGTCACATTACTGCCATAGACAAAAAAAAAAAAAAAACCTGTGACCTTATATAGCAGAGTAAAATGTCAATTGTATTAATATGTCAGAAGTAGTATTCGGATACTTTTTGACCATAAACATTTTGCGCTCAGACATACACGCTGAAAAAATGATTAATTGGATTTATTAACACTTTTAAGATAATTGGTTGCAAACAATTTACATGGGCTGAACTTCAATATACATAAATTTAGTAATGTTTCATTTAATTTTTGGTGCACCTCTATCACATAATGTTAAAAAGTCATTGATCACAGTGAGTCACTGATTCATTCACTTAACTGATTTGTTCAAAAACAATGTATTCAAAAGTGCAAGGTTGCTGTGTAAGGTGAAGAGTTGCGGCTATAACAATTTTAATGTTGAACAATTTACTGTTTAACACAGTGACTTTTATTGACAAGTTGTCTGATACAATATATGGTACAAGAACTATATGTCTAGAAATAAATGAATAAAATAATAGAAAAAGTAGACAAAACCCAGACAATATTTTTCAAACTACTAAAAATGTCAAGTCACTTTGTTAAATGTTGTCAAAGCAGAGATTAAGGTCACATCATTTAATGAATAATTAACTTTTGTTTTACTATGTTTTGATGTTACTATGTAATTCCGAATGAAAATACGTTTTTTACCATCTTGTTCTCTTTTGCAGCTTGTCTAAAATGTAAACAAGCTCTTCGCTGTTGTACTGTACACAACACAACGTAAATTCTGAAATAATTTGATGTGAATTACATGGACTTATATCATTTGGGTTTGGGGTGACATTTTGGAGGCCTCAACACTTTAAATAAATTATGTGCACCCCAATTTTGGGTGCAATTTGGAAAAATTCACAGAGTTTGTCTTTGCAGGAAAAAAAATCTTGCCAAAAATACTGTTATGATTGTCATCCTTCAGTCTGTTTACTTTACTGGATATTGCAAATAATGACAAAATAAACATGTTAAACACAATTTCCCAATGATTGTGCTGTTAGGTACACAAAGTATGCAATTAATCATGATAAAAAATAAATAAATACATTGACAGCCTAGATTTAATGTGCGTTTCTTAAAGTATTGGCCCTAAATAATGCCCGAAACCCAGAGTTGGCAGTGATTCAAAGTCCGTGGTGAAGCGAAGCAGGTTTGCAGACTTAAAAGCCCCGGAGGCATCTAGAACATTAGCACCACTCAACACTAATTACCCACTGGAACAGCAGCTCATAATTAGCCTTGTCAAAAAATGTGATTAAGCGCAAAATCCACATCCATACAAATGGCTGTATCCCTGACCTCTGCTGCTCTGCCCGCAATTTGCCCCGCAAACGTTAAAACTATTTAAGAGGGTGTAGCGCCCAGTTCAGCCAGCAAACACAGCAACTCAAAACATTACCGCAATGGTAGATATTTGCCAGATGTTTGTGAACTAAATGCTGTTTTAGAAATTAAGCATGTTTTTGGAGACAATAGACTGGAGACATCGTGGGTAGAGGAACTAACCAATGAACATCTATCATCACTGAAGTCCACTAATAGCTGCTAAAGGACCTGTACATTTGAGGAAGTGTTGACAAATGAGTCACTGTGTCCAGTTACTTTTCCTTTACTTTCAAGTGAGTGTTATAAGCAGCATTCCCGGATCTAATTACTGTAAACATAACAAACGCACAGCATATAGCATTAGATGTCTCTAAGGCGATTATACTTGGACACAAATTTTTCCACAGACTCCTCTGTCACACACTTCCAGTAATCTGAGCCCTAAGGACTAGATGAGTAACTGCAGACTAAATTCTGCAGAAGTGAATGAAAAACTTACTGTACTTACCATACGTTCCAAA
>CAIGQW010053582.1:1746338-1771570 GCA_903798125.1 Danio choprae
AAAAATATTTTAATACTATAGTATATTATATTTAATTAATCATATTTGACTGATTTTTACAATTCTATTCATTCACAAGGCATGATGTATTTGTATCATATTATCTAACTTTTTTTTTTTTTTTTTTTACAATCACCGTTATTATTATTTTTTATTTGACCTTTATTTTGAAAAATATTCCGGTCTACACCCACACGGCGCGCCTCCGGAGTGTTCGGCTTCACAGGCCTGGCGTGGCCCGCTCTGAGCCCCGCTGCCCTCCGCCTGTGACGGGAATCCATCGTGACAGGATACCAGCAGCACCAGCGACTGTAAACATGGCGGCGTGCACAGCCGGATGCCTGTGCTATGTGCCCCGGTACTGAAGCCCCGACCACCGACACGCTTCCATGATGGAGACCGAGGAGGAGCAGCATATGACCACGCTCTTGTGCATGGGCTTCCCAGACCCGGTGGCCATCCGGAAAGCTCTGCGCCTGGCCAAAAACGACATCAACGAGGCTGTCGCGCTGCTCACCAACGAAAGCCCGGGACTCGGATACGGCTACGAGCCGATGGAGAGCGGCCCTTCCCCGGGCAGCGGAGACGGCGAGAACAGCGGGCGCACGGTCACCGGAGGGTTTGATCCTCCGCCTGCGTATCACGACGTCGTGGAAAGCGAGGTATGTTTATGAAATAAAGCATATCTGAGCGTTTGCACGGTTGCTTGAGGCGGAACCACTGGTGCTGTCAAAAACCGGAGGGAAAGGCGCGCGCACGGCTTGACCGCCCCTGTTTGTGCATGCATTACCTGTTGTGCGTGAGCGTGCACCACCTGAGGAGAATGTCAGGGTGTTTTTTCTTACCCCTACGATTTTTTGTTCATGCATTATAAATCGGTTTAATAGAGGCGTCCATTCACATGGCCCCTGAAGTTGTAGGATATCTGAGGGGGGATGGGTGGTGTGTGTGTCCTTTAAATGCATGAGCAGTAAGTTTTACTTGAAATATTGAGCCAATCGTGTGTTTTTTTTTGTCCAGATCAATAATTAAACCAGGGTCTTTCTTTGCTAAGTGTTGAGCAATATCAGGAAACGTGTGGCTGATGATTTACATGTCAGGTTGTTGAAATGTCATGATTTCAGCATGTCAGTTGTATCAAAGATGCATCGACGGTTATTCATTCCCCTCAAAAATGTTTATAATCTGTTGAGGACATATTAAAATAATTTTTTTAAGAGCAATGCAGCTCTAGAATACTCATTAATCTTTATTCCTAATCAAAGCAGGCCTATTTCTTGTTAAAGTAGACAGTTTACTAGCATGTAATGAGATTCTGTGTATTTGAAATTCCTTGGAATGGAACATTTATACCTTGACCAATATTAAATTGTAATCATATTTCACAATAGTAGTATTTTTAACAGACCTAACCATCTGAAATCCACCTTACATTTTCTTAAATTTCTTGCACTCCTTAGTAGCGTTACTGGAACTTTTGATACTTTGTGTTGCATTTGATGCTTTTGGAAACAAATTTCTATTGCAGATTCTTAAAAAAATATTTTGGCATTACTGGGAATGTGTTGATATGGTTCAAATCATACATATCTAGTCATTGTCACTTTCTAAAAGTAAATGAATAGCTATAGAAAATAACAAGTTCATTATGGAGTACCTCAAGGCTCGGAATTTGGACTATTGGTTTTCGCACTTTACATGTTACCCTTAGAAGATATTCTTAAGACGCAGATTTCAGTTTTATTACGTCAATCATTTAAAATACAATTGTGTACAGTACAAGTCAGAATATATATATTTTTATGTAAATATATCTGTTGTATCATATACAATATATCAGAATAACGATTGAACATTATTTCACCAGGTTTTAACAATTGTTTTTAGCAACATTAAAATAGACACTTTATTTAAACATATTGCCTTTGTAAATTTTCAGTTTAATTTGATGTGAACACCAAATAGAGACTGATATGAAGCTGCTCGTTCTTAGTGAGTGAATATGAAATCTTTTGGGGGGGGCATTTCAGTAGTTTTTTTAATGATTTTATTTATTGTCTGTATTTTAGATCAACTGCACCAGTTGCATGTCTGATGTGTTGGCACCAGACTTTGTGATTATTGGCCAACTCTTGCAGTGTTTCTTTCACTGTTTCGCTTATGGCATCTTCTTTGACCTGTTGGTCAACCACAGTCAGAGCTGTGCTCTAAGTACTGTTCAAGCGCTGGGATTTTGAATGTCCATGTGGGGTCAGTGAGTTTAGACATGTCATTAGCTTGTGTAGACGAACCTATTTAAATATCATCCTTTAAAACAGTCTTGTTGTTTTCTTTTTATTCTATTTCACCCAGTGAAGCTACTATTTGTCTGCATACATTTTGTAATGTAATTTTTGCTTAAAGAAAAGGTTGGTATTTGAAAAAATGTAGTATACTGTAACCTCATTCTGTTATTGTTGCACACAAGAATCAGTTTCAGTTCACAAGAATATTTCAGCAGATTTATCATCAATATAAATAATTCAAATGGAAACTGCAATAATATTTTGTTTGAACATCTCTTCTTTTAGTTAGTTATTTTTATGTACACACTCTGCCTGTTCCCAAAAAGTTGACTTTTTTTATGCAAGCAAATACCTGTGCTAAATCTGTGATTGGGCCTACATTGCAGCGATTAATGTTTCTGGCTTGTTACGTTTAACAGCAGTTCTTTTAACCCCAAATGATCCAGTGTGGAGTCTTTTTTTTTTCCCCCAGCAACCATGTCAGATGATGTATCTCATCGTCATATTCCAGGATGACAATGCCAAAATTCATTGGGTTTAAACCATGAACCAAGGCTTGATTTTTCACACATGAATTGACCACCATTTGGCCTGAATGCCACTGAAGGTCTTGAGATGTACTGGAGGAGACAGTGGAGGCCTCAGGGTCAAATAGTGGAGATTCTACCATTATTACAAGACCTCAGCCAAAAAATGAAAGCAAGTTTATGGTTATACAGTCGTCAAAGCAATGCCGTTATGCTGACTGAATTCAAATCGAAAAAAAAAAGATTCTTTCCAAGCTGATAGGTGATGATGATTGGATGGGAAATTATGTAAGCCTACCCTTTCTGTTAGAAAGTACTTCATGTAGAAATGCCACTGCAATGCAGAAATTCAGATGACATTTAGGCCCAATCCCAATTCTACCCCTTCTAGACCTTTGATTTGGTTTGCACATTCACATGAATGTGTAGGGGTATCCCAATTGTGCTTGTAGGTGTTGGGGTAAGGGAGAAAAGGCCTTGAAGCCCTTCAAACTGAGATTTTTCAGGACCAAAATACAAATGAACTGGTATGAGGAATTTCCAAAATACATCAGCTACAGCAGCAAAATGGCCACAAAATTGAGCAAGGAGACCCAGAAATGTAAAAAAAAGGTTATTAATAAAGATTTTTACTACTAACAAGCATCTAGTTAATTGCATTTATAATGACATTAGTGTGTCACGGTCATGATCTTCAGTGACTTTTACTAACCATAGTCTCTTATAATTCTGATATTGTTGCACAATGACTTGACAGATTAAGCCAGTATGCAAGAAAAGTCTGGTGGCAGAGATTTAACTTTTTTACAGCACGTGTGGTATTACATTAATGCTGTTATGGTTACATTAATGCTCTTGTGGTTACATTTGGGCTGCATGATATTGGAAAAAAATGCTATTGCGATATTTTGTTTTTCTGCTATATATATATTGCATTATGATTATAATTTCACAAGATTACCTAAATATCTCTTTTGGTAAAGAATTCATGATTTTACATGAATTGGGAGGATTTTATAGGGACTTTATCTCAATAAAATATAATAAATGACAAGCATAGATGAATTCAATAGAACAAACATGCAAATTAAATTAAAAGGTTTTGTGATTTTTCTAGTGAGTCTCAGGGTACAGAAATCCATTAAGGTGAAGTAACACTCTATAGTCTTTATTTTATAAATTATACTATTCATCTTTGTTAAACCTACAAACTTTATAACTTTGTATGCCGAAATGGTTTAAATTTGCTTAAACAACACCAGTCTATATAAAAACACTTAGAAATGAAAATCTTTCATTCTTATATGGTTGAACTTCGCAGTGAATCCACAAATCACGTTCTGAAATGTGGTTCATATAATCCCAACTTAACACCTCAGATCCTGCGATGTGACTATTGCGGATTTGCACATTGCGATATATCATTGCTGAAATAATATATATTGTGCAGCCCTAGGTTGCATACATGAATATGAACACTGTTTAAATACACAGTAAAGTTTTGTGCTTCCTGCAACATACCCAACTTAAAAGGGATACCTGAGGAAACTTGGATGCTCATACGTTTTCTAGCTGAAAATGAACAATGTTTGTCCAAATACAGTGCAAAACAACTTTGCTGGCAGGGCCCAAGGAGTCAGTCACATAGTAGAGTCTCTATAAAGAAATGGAAAACTATTTACAATTAGACATTTAGCACACACATTGTCCAAAGCAACTTACAAATGAAACTTTTTACATTTAAAACTGTTGTCTTGTTTGTGTTGCTAACTTTGCTTAAACCATTTTCAAGAGAAGTTGACATTTTCTCACTCAAATCAAATGTGGTGTAACTATTGAGAAAAAAATGTAATAACAGATATTCCTTATACACCTTGCTAGCGCCAGGTTTGCCTTCAGAATTGGCTGAATTCTTTGTGGAATTAATTTAATAAGGTGCAGGAAACTTTCTTCATGGATTTTGACATTTATTGACATTTATTGTCCTGCAAGTGACCGAAGGCTTGAATATACATACATAAATTGACCACCAGTTGACTTCATTGAATGTCTTAAGAAGTGCTGGAGAACACTGTGGACACCTCGGGGTCAGATATTGGAGATGCACCCATCGTCAATACAATCTCAACCAAAAATGCATGTAGCTCTTGATGGAAATACACCATAGCATCGCACAGTTGCTGCAGATTTGTCAGCTAAACATTCATAATGCAAATGTCTTGTTCCAGCACATCACAAAGGTCTTTTATTGGTTTAATATTTAGTATCCATGGAGGTCATTTAAGTTTAGTGAGCTCACTGTCATGTTCAAGGAACGAGGTTGAAATCTCACCCTTATCTCTGCACCATTAGCAGCCTTAACTGTTGATATAAAACATGATGGATTTAAGCTTTTGTGTTTACACCAAATTCTGGCCCTACCCTTTGAACGCTGCTGTCTTTTTTTTTTGTCTTGTTTAGCCAGTGTAGCCTCAGTTTACTGTTCTTGACAGGAGTGTCACTGGTGTGCTCTTCTTCTTCTGCTGTTGCTGCTGTAGTTCATCTGCTTCAAGGTTTAATGGTTTGTGTGTTCAGACTCAGAGATGTTCCTCTGCAGACCTCAGTTGTAAGAAGTGGTTATTTGAGTTACTGTTATCTTTTTTTTTTTAGCTGATTAAGTCTGGTCATTCATTCTTCTCTGAGCTCCTGCATCAAAAATGTATTTTCAATGTATTTTCTTCTTCTTCTCCCTCTCCTTCTCCTTCTCATTCTCTATAAACCTCAGAGATACTTGTGTTTGAAAATCCCAGTATGTCAGCAGTTTCTGAAATATTCAGATCAGCCTGTCTGGCACCAGCAACCATGCCTTTGAACATTGAAATTCACTTAAAGGGGTGGTTCATTACTATATCATATTTTAAACTTTAGTTGATGTGTAATGTAGATGTGTGAACATGAACAACATCTCTGAATGTAATATCCTCAAAGTTCAATGCAATGGAAGACATTGGCTTTTACAGCGTTAGCCTAGCAAAGCCTACAGCGAAAGAATTTGGGGACTACAAAAAAAAAATACGTCCGGGCTAGTGAGATCATAAACGGTTCAGGTTATGCGCATTCACCACAAGCATATACCTGAGTCGTTGTAATGTTAGAGCAGAGAAAGCTAAAATGCCGTCCAAATGCTGCTACGACACAAAGAGAGATGTGCTAACAATTTAAATTGTACATACCTGTAAGTGTTTTTATTTGTTAAAATTGATCTATTACATGAACAGTTTCTAGCGTTAATGGTATGTTGTAACAAAGACGTAAACAAGGATGTAAACAACGGAAAATGCTGTTTGGCACCGCTAACAATTTAGCTACAAATTTACATTTATCAGTCAAACCGATGTAAACACCCACAATCTTCAGCAGCGCTGCAGTGTCTCTCTATGTGGCCACTTAAAGTGTCTCTCTAATTATGCGGCAGCTTTCCGTGCGTTATACATCTCAAATAACAAACTCGCAAAAGATATGTGAACGTTTCATATTACTTACACATGCTTATTCCGAATATATGTGAAAGACACATGTCAGATTTTATTTTAGAGAGCAGGTGTGAGGTGTGCTCAGGCGTGTGCTCTTCATTTTCTGTCTGATTCAGGCTACTAACGCTGCACACAGCTTCTCTGTTTACACAGCGCTAACGCACGTGTAGGGCGTGACGCGGAGCCGATCTATGAATCACAGCACACTATGTTAGCTGACCAATCAGAGCCTCTTGAGTGCAGGCCTTTCGGAGGAACTAGGAAATATGACATTCGTTTTCATGTTAGCTGAGTAGCTGTATATAATCAAAGTAAGATATATGAAAAAATAACATGATTTTCTACAAATGAAGCATGAGCACACATTGCTTTGCATCTTATAAACACAACCAAGCTTTAAAAGTACACTGCAGACCACCCTTTTAAATGCCCTTTCGCCTCCATTCTGATGCTCAGTTTGAACTTTGTTGAGCACATCTACATTTATGCTTTGCACTGAGTTGTTACAATGTCATTAGCTTAATAGATATTATACATGAATATGAACACTGTTTAAATACACAGTAAAGTTTTGTCAGTAAAGTTTATACCTGAACAGGTATACCTTGCAAAGTAGCCAGTGAGTATATAATATGACACATTTTCTAAGTTAAAGGGATAGTTGCCCAAAAAATAAAGTTTTGTCATCATTTAATCACCATTTTTAAGGTCATTGTTTTTTTTTTTTTAAATCTACCATTTGTTTCCAACGGGTGTTAAATCCTCATGCAATTCAGGGTATTTGCTTGGTTTTTTTTGCCAATAACAGTAATTTGTCTCATTGGTTTTGCTGAGTTTACCTTAATGTGGAAAGTGCAGAATGTCACAAAATCTGGACCCTTTACCACTTAATCAGATTGTAATATAGACTAGTGTATGTTCATGTTAAATCGCAATAAGGTATATTTTAAATACAAATTCCTCCTAATCTGGGTGTCTTTGGGCATGTTTACACCTGGTTGCGTTATGCATTTTCTCTTATCTGAGCCAATCTGATTTGAGGAAACGGTTCCATTTACATTTGACCACATAAATGTGTCTCCGCTAAATGGATATAAATCCAGTCTTCAAATTCTCTGCTGCAAATTTGACTACGTTATGTCTACTAAAGTGTCAGATACACCACACTTTATTTAATTGTTGTTATTTTTTACAGAAATGTAAGCTACATTTTATTTGACATGCATATTATTTCATATGTAGCTCCAGGAGACTTTGTGTTCCAGTCAAACATCATTACAAGCGCGCAAGGTGGGCTCCGCGATTACTGGCATTATAGGGTAAACGAAACCTCTATTTTTGTCGTACTGATGAAATGCTATATTTTTTCTGTAATTTTTTTTCCTATCCATTCAAAGATGTACAGCAGGTGCATGAAGTATCTCTGTTGTTAAAGATGCCATTTGATATTAATTTAACATTCAAATTTTAATTTAAAGGGTAAATGGCTGGTCAAAAATACAAAGAAACGAAAGAATAAAATGAAACCAATCAAACATCCCAAACTTTCATCTATGGCATTGATCTTGCATGTTGTATATTAGTGATTAGTGCTGTTATATTGGACTATGTATTATAACCCATAACACGCTTGTAATTTTATGTTTTTTTTATTTATTTTTTACATTTTGGGATTAGTCAAATTTGACTAACCAGTTTCATCTGGAATGCATCCCCGACCACCTTTCACATTTAGATAGATCAGAAAAAAACTCATGAAGTGACCAGATGTAAACAGCCTGTTTGTGCTTAATGCATCTAATACACAAACACATGCACGTGTGATGCTTGTGGTGATTTCAGCATATCATCTAATTTAATAAGAACACTAATGTCAATTCCAGAGCTGCTCTGAGAGTTCACTTTACAAAGCAATTTAACATTTAATTTGAAGCACTCATCACATCAAAACGAAAGATTAGGGCCCACTCCCAATTCTATTTTGTACCTTTACCCCATCTTACAAAACATCTTAAAACTTTTTGATGCATTTTTTTTTCATTCATTTTCAAATAATGTGATATATCGTGGATGTTTTTTGTTGTTGTGATATATCAATATATTGCTGATATTGTGATATATCAATATCGGGGGCAAAATATTGTGTAAATAGTGTAATCGTATCGTGAGTTAACTGTGATTCCCACCCCTGTCGCTTAGTAACATATTTTAATATTGTAACAATATGCAGTGCATATAGCGAACGAGCCTTCGGTTTTTGCAAGATGCACAAAACTATACTTTGTATTTACAGTGCTCATATTCATGGATGTATTCCACAAGAAAACAACATACCAGACAACCTGTAAAACACATTTTTTTCTGGCCTTTTCTGTCAAGTCATTGGGTAAGGTTATCAGAATTAAAAAATATATGTTCTAATATTTTGCAGTGGCTATTAAGGGACTGTTGTTGGCTAAATTTAGGATTTATTTTTTTTCATGACCGTAACACATTAACACATGTGATTGTAACAAATAAGATGCTTGTTTGTAGTAAAGATGCTTATAAATTCCCTTTAAAAAGTTTTTTTTAAAACATTTTCTGGGTCTCCTTGTTCAGTTTTGCACTCTTGTTGCTGCTGTAGTCAGCAAAAACTCTCACACCCCTTCGTTTGTAGTGTGGTTCTGAAAAATCTTAGTTTGAAGGGCTGTATGGCCCTTCCCGTTACCTCTAGGCCTCCAAGCTAAAGAGAATTGGGACATCCCTACCCCTTTACGTGAAGGGGTAGAATTGGGATTGGGCCTAAATAATTTTTTTTTTTTAAGAACGCTGCATTAAACGAATAAAAAGCAAATGTTAAGACTCTATGCTCAGTAGCTTTGTTTACTCCTGGTCTTGCATGTCACAGGTTGCAATCTCAATGTATCAGTACTATAAATAGACGCAGCAGGCTTGTTCTGAAGGGTACTGGTACACAGACGGGGTCTCCAGTTACCCAGCCGCTCCGCCCAGCGCTGCGCAATGCAGCGGGGGAACAACAAACAACTTGCTCAAATCACAACCAGCAGAATCACATGCACAGTTGCAGAGCTGCGGGTATTGGGCAACAAACACCTCCAGTCAGCCTAAACACTGTTGCC
The DNA here is from genome assembly GCA_903798125.1 of Danio choprae. Classification (NCBI taxonomy): domain Eukaryota; kingdom Metazoa; phylum Chordata; class Actinopteri; order Cypriniformes; family Danionidae; genus Danio; species Danio choprae. Next base: position 1,755,785 of record CAIGQW010053582.1, read on the forward strand.
ATACAGGCACATGAGCAATTAGTTCATGCATAGGGGAGGCCTCAACCCTTTGAGGTTGTGTGTTTAGCAGGCATCAGGGGCTGAGCGCAGGCACCTCACCCCGTACGTACCATGGCAACAGGTTTGGAATGTGCCATGTGACCTTACAGCGCCCCAAAAGGCCAGAGGGCTCCTAACAACAAACTCTCTCCCGTCTCTTTAGATCACGAACAACATGCCAGCCATAAATTCACAGTGATTGTTCTGAACAGTCATTTCACAAATGGCGAAAATGATCTGGAAGGCTTGTAAATGTGCACAAAAAAATGTTTGCACAGCAAAATTATTATTATCTCCATCGATGCCAGTGAACTTAATCCTGCATTGAAATGCGGACTGGGACATAACAAGTGTCCAGTTACACGCTTGCATCTTTTTTTCCATAATCGGAGACACTCTTATGCTAGACTCTGTGAGATGCTTGACCTTTAAGAACAGTAAACAAGCATGCAGACATGAATGCTTGCAGGACCCAGCAGTACAAAAAAAGCTAAGATTATAGATAAGTATTCATTTTCGCATTATATTATATTATTTTTGTGTTTGTAATACATTTTCTGCCTCAGCATTATGTATTTTGTTACTACAAATTTATAAATTTACCTTTATTAAATAAACGTATTATTTACTTTTAATTTATTTGTAATTGCTAATGTTTTCATGATTGTATAGGGATTTATTTAGACAAAGTAATGTAAGATTTGGGCAGCACGGTGGCGCAGTGGGTAGCACGATCGCCTCACAGCAAGATGGTCGCTGGTTCGAGCCTCGGCTGGGTCAGTTGGCATTTCTGTGTGGAGTTTGCATGTTCTCCCCGTGTTTGCGTGGGTTTCCTCCGGGTGCTCCGGTTTCCCCCACAAGTCCAAAGACATGCAGTACAGGTGAATTGGGTAGGCTAAGTTGTCTATAGTGTATGTGTGTGAATGAGTGTGTGTGGATGTTTCCCAGTGATAGGTTGCAGCTGGAAGGGCATCCGCTGTGTAAAACATATGCTGTATAAGTTGGCGGTTCATTCCACTGTGGTGACCCTGGATTAATAAAGGGACTAAGCCGAAAAGAAAATGAATGAATGAATGAATGTAAAAGTTTAATATGTATCATAGTGTAATGTAATATAACAAATTATTTTATTTATTTATATAGTAATTGAAGCAAAACAATAAGTATGACCTTTTTATCTTTTGGCATCTTGGAGGCATATTAGTAAGTTAAGTCTAAAATAAATACCACTTCCCTGTCTTTTTGGCAATAGTGGTTTCTCTTTATAACACATTTTTTTATTATTATTATTTTTCCTCCAAACAGTTTTCTGAAGTGACTTTCGTTCGAACTGAGCAGCCACAAGTGTAAATGTGATGGCCACAGCTCCCTTCTCCTGTCATCATTTCATTTAACTTCGACAAATACACACCACAAGAGAGTTTAACATACTGTAAATATATGCAAATGAATTTTATGTGGGTTGCAATTTGCATATTTTCCGTTTCAGAACAGACTTCAAATATTGAGATAGAAATAGAGATTTTCCAGTCTTTAGAGCCTATACAGTGCTCTTTATATTTCTTAACAAACACGTTTATGTGATCAGAATGTTAAAATAGGCCTCGGCTTGACTTCCGGACTCTTTATTTCTGCCTCTTTCTCTTTTCTGAGATTCTCACAGTGCAGGTGCCGGTTTCTTCCACCAGAGAACAGAATAAGTAATTTGTTCCTGTTGCATCTCCTCTGCTTTCCCAAGCTTTGCCTTTTTCACACACCGCTTGTTTCTCCTCAGCGCAGACGCTGTCAACTAAAACACACAGATCTTTCAAGAATCAATCACACTCTTTATTGCCGTTTAATGTTTCTCTCAGAGAGATTGCAATGAGATCATCACAAAACAACTCAACTCTTACAACTGTAATGCCATCTGTTATTGTCTTTTTTACCCTATTTTATTTCATTGATTGTTACTACTTTCACTAATATGGCTGTAACATAGGATGTGGAACTGCAATAAATGTTTTTTGATGTTTTTGTTCTTTGGACTGCCACAATCAGTGAAATGGGATATAAAGTAATAGTTTAAACTTTTTGTTTTGTTTGTTATTATGGTCATTTCTGTGCTTTTTCATGTGAAAGAAAAAGGTTTTTGAAGACAAAATTGCAGTTTTTTAAATTAATAGAAGTGAATAGGATTCAACCAGAAAAGTATCCCTAACCCAAGCCAACTATAAAGGGTGTACTTTAGTGAAACATTCAGTCATATTTTTCCCACTTTTTAGTTAGTTGTGTTTGTTTATTCATTTATTTATTTAACCCTGACACTACTGTAATTAACACTTGACCTGACCACTTTATATAACCAATCAGAATGCTAATTGTATGTGTTTGATGCTTTAATGCTTTGACTTCATTCACATAAGAATTGATTACCAGACGTATCATCTCAGACATGCATAAGCAAGCAAGCAAGCAAGCATGCTTGAGCTTCTCTAATCAAAAATTGAATGCTGTAAAGATAGTTTGATTTAGTGTTGTCACGATACTGAATTCCGGTACCAATCGGTTCTAAAATTTTAAATACGTCCATTTTCTGCATTTCCTCGGTTTGCACTCTGTAAAAAGTGGTGAACTGATGACTTTCACAGCCAATCACTGTCATTTCTGATGAGCATGTGAACACTGACAAATCATCAGTGTTTAGGAACGCGCTCAACAGCGCTTACATGTTAGCGGGAAATGTTTTTAAAATGTCAGCACCGTGACAACACTAGTTTGATCTGTTTATATGTGACTAAAATTCTAAATTAATTCTCATCTCTTCAACAGACTATTTTTATTGAAACGTGAATGAAGAACACAAAAGTGTTTTTTTAAATGTAATACTTTTCATTTGAACAATATAAAGGTCCGGGCACATGTAATGCTGTTTGGCAAATCTTCATTGTCAAATTCCTGTCATTTTATAAGGAAACAGTAGGAGCTTTGCATAAACATAAAATATTTCAACACACACATTTCCGAGCAGGTTTATGTTGATCACAAAACAAGTCAACCTACAGAAAGTCACTTATGTACGAGCTGTGTTTCATGCATGGCTACCTTATGGAGAATAAATCATCTTTTTTGTTGAAATGTTGCTAATATGACTGCAGTTTAGAAACTGTGACTAAGCTTGAAACAAGAAATGGAAGATGTCTTCAAATCTGCTGCATCTGCCAGTGGAAAAAGAGGGGGACATTTTCAAGTTGCCCTTTTGACCCATGATACGTCATTGTGCTTGGTCAGATGGTTGAAATTCCTGAGTGAATGTGCTTTGTCATCATTCATAGCGCACAATGAAGTTTAGTCAAAGCCTGAAGCTTCTCAGAGTCAATGAAACATCTCTGTCATACACACCATTCTTAGTTTGAGCTCATCTGAGTGTTAATCCTGCTTTATGGCTCTTTAATAAGTCAAAAGTGGCTAAAGTTCAGTCAGGTCAGAAGGAGCTCAGTTTAAAGGCATAGTTCACCTGAAAATAAAAAAATAAAGAAAGAATTGCTGAGGCCATCCATGAAATAAGTCCTTAGTGATTCCTAAAATTAGGGCTGCACAATATTGGAAAAAACGGACTTTGTTATATTTTATTTTTCTGCAATGCATATTGCAATATTGAGTATAATTTGACCAAATAAAAATGAATAGCTCTATTTGGAAAGAATTCAAAACATTAGACCAAATAAGAGGATTTTGGAGGAGAGTGGATCTGCATAAAATATAATAAAGCAATCACAAGCATTGATAAATACAGTAGAGCAAAGATTCAAATGAAATAAACTTGATCAATGGTTGTCTATGAGTTTAGCACTATTCGGGCACAAATTGGATAATCAAATGTAAAATAACACTGTAAAGTGTATCTTCATCGTATGTGCACATAAATGAAATCTTTCTTAAAGTTACAAATATAATTTCTTGTGCCTAAATAATTTAAAGTGGCTTGTAATGCTCACACAGTCACATGCCTTAAACGCATGCGGATGATAAACTAATTTAAAAATGTTTGGTTCAAATTTGCAATGACTCAACAAATCATGCATGGCTTGAACTGTATTTCCTGTTCAACTATAATATCATAATCCTGTGTAATCCTCCGATGTGACTATTGCGGATACACACATTGCGATATCGATGCTAAATCGATATATTGTGGACCCCTACACTAAAATGCAAGTCAATATATACTGGCACATTGAGAGTCCAAAACGATACATTGAGGTCTTATGAAATGAAACCATGCGATTTGTAGTTCCATTTTTTTGAGAATTGCGCATCAGGGTACAATAAAGGATGTGCGATTGTACGGAGGCTACTACGGACCGCAGAGGTATAAATTGTCCTTAAAGGTCATTAAATTCAAGTCTACCACATCATTTTTTTTTAAATGGGCATGGAAAGCTGTGAACAGATGGTAGAGGAGTGGCTAAGAATGGCTAAAAACATTGCTATCTCGATATAGTTTGTAAACCTGGAAAAGAAATAAAAGCTCAAAGTTAGCCAGTTGGACCAAAATTAAAGCTAGCAGATGCTAACGTTGTCTAAATTGGTATTCAACGCACAAATCTGTGAAAATCTCAAGGGTTTTATGACACTTTAGGACCTCACTGTATCATCAGAAGCCACAAGTAGGCATGGGCCGGTGTGAGATTCTGATGTTATGATAACCGTGGATAAAAATATCCCGGTATTTTGATTACTGCTCTAAAATATGCTCTTTTTAATTGTCTTTGTAAAAAAACAGCTAATTTTTTCCTCATTGAACACAATATATTTTAAATATATATTAAAAACACAGATTACAACTTTACATCCTTTACAACTTAAAAAGGCATCTTTATCTCCCTTTATTTGGAAAGTAAACCACTGCATTGTTCAGGTCTATAGTATAGTATGCTGGATGTAGGTGTATAAGAGATTTGTTTTTCAAATGTTTCTTGAATCGTGGGCTGACCAGTAGCTCTTGATGTGGAGGGTCCTTTTCTGCTAGAGATACTAAAAAACAATAATAAAATAATTGAAATAGTTGTAAAAAACATGTTAAAAAAACTTACATATATGGTAGGAATGGTTTAATGGTGTAAAAAAGTTTATTGGTTTTAATACTTTGACTTTTTCAAACTGCTGTAAACCTTTAAACCGGTTAACGTCCCATGCCTAGCCACAATTTTGTTTTGCCTTAATATATATATATATATATATATTTATTATTATATTTTTTTTTTATAGTTTAAAAGTGCTGGTAACAACTGGCTGTTAGTGAATCATCAAGGACTACAATTTCAGGTACATCTAGGATAGCCTGTGGGTCAGTAAATGAAATGCAAATGTTCATTTTTGGTTGAGCGATTAACCCTTGAACTACCTGTCCGCAGGGACGCATACACTTCTTATCCCAGATCTAAAACAGCATTCTCTCTCCCAATCACTCCAGTTTGGGAATGCTTACAGACATCTGACATTCCCTTGAGGTACAAATATAGAGAAGGTGACTTTGCGCTTAGTCTTTTCAGACCTGATTGCACATTCACTTATTCCACTCACTCAAGGGCAAACGTATGTCTTGTATACTAATATTCCCCTGGCAGAACTGTTTCCTTTCCGCAGTCCATTCATCGCAGTGATTACTGCAGCGTGTGTGCTCATAATCACAAAACCACTATTGAAATATCTGGCTTTTAAAGTTGCTATATAATTGCAGCAAAACCAAACATAAATAGCCTCGAAAAATCAACTGGCAAGCTTTTCGTTTTTGCTCTCCACCCAACAACAACAAATCTGTGCTGCTAGCCGCTGCTCTCGCTTTTAGCCCCGGCAGTCCAGATTGCAGCATTAATTATGAATGTAAAACAGATGACGTAGAAAATACATTCAATTCTGTTTAAAATGAGATATGTGGAAGTCACGCAAGGTGTTGAAGGACATCAGTCAGTTTCACGCTTTTCAAATGAAGAGAGAGAGATGGCAAATTTATCTGATATTTGTTTAATAGACATGCTTAACATATTATGATGTATTTTGTGTGATTCATGGGTTTTGAGCTGAGATTTGATTTCTGTAATTTCCTGTTAGTTCAGTAGACATTTAGAAAGGATCTGTATGATGTTAATAATTTAATATATTTCCCTAAATCTGACTCTTAAGATTTTGTCAGCGGATGCTTTCCAGACTAAGTGGTCTCTAAAGGAATAGTCCACCCAAAAATGAATCTTTAGCCATGTTTCCATTCAAAGATGCAAATTAAATGAATGCGCAAAACCGGAATATCGCATAAAACCTTTGCGAATAAAGCACCGTTTCCGTCCATCGAGTTCAAGAGAACAAAACCGTCACTTCCTGATAAAACTTTCCGCCACTTTTATTATCGCATGATCTGTTGACGCAAATCACATGACTTTTTTTGATGCGCATGCTGGAATTTATTTGGTAAATGCGTTTACATCATAGTTTAAGCACATTTTTTCTTATCGGATGAAAAGTTCATCCTACTCAGTTGTGCGTATAATTTTTTATGTGAATTTTTATGCGCATATTGGTATTTCCATCAATTTGTTTTTTATGCGATATTCCAAAATGCGCATTTAAACGCAGCTATTTACTCACTCATGTAGTTCCAAACTCCAATTCTGTTGAAAACAAAACAAGATATTATGAACAGTATTGGAATCTCACGTTCATTGTTTGCTGGTTTCCAGCTTTCAGTAAATGATCCCAGATTTATTTTGTTTGTGTGTGAACTTTCCATTTAAGAGACATTTTATAGATGTGTGATATCTATATATATTGTACTTAAATTGCATTATGTAGATCTATATTTTGGAGTTAGAATATGAATCAATTATAAGTCCTGTATTGTTTTACATATAATTGACCTCACATTTTAGCTGTTGTCAACTATTTTGCTTTTACAGTGACACATTAGATTGAATAAGAGTGAGCAATATGGGTGGAACCTGACAAAAAAACCAAAAACATTAAATTCTCTTGTCACAGTTTGAGATATATGTGTGTGTATTAGTCGGCTGACTTGTTATGAAAAAGCATTAAAAATCTGTCAATAATAATGTAACAATTATTATAATTTTTTTTTTTAAAGATTTATTTTTGGCCTTTTTGCCTTTATTAAGTAAATAGGACAGTATTTAAGACAGGAAGCGAAGTTGGAGAGAGAGAGGGGGGGTAGGGACGGGAAATGTCCTCGAGCTGGGATTCGAACTCGGGACGCCCTGAAGTGCTACTGCACCATATGTCAGCACGCTAACCCCTAGGCTATTGCGCCGACGTAACAATTTTTAAAAGATTACACTTGCAGGTGTTCATATTGTGAAACATCTCTCTGTTTGTTTCTTATAGAGGAGTAATGATGAGAACGGGAACTGTTCTGGGAACAGTATGGAGTTCCCCACCACTAATCTGTATGAACTGGAGAGCAGAGTGTTCACTGATCACTGGTCCATCCCATACAAGAGAGAAGAATCACTCGGCAAGTGCCTCATCGCCTCCACCTGCCTGGCCAGACATGGTGAGTTTGATTTATTCACAGTCCATTAATTGTTGAAGATTGAAATCAAATCAACACACCTTACCAATAGTAGGAATGCAACTAAATGAAAATTCAGAAACGAAACCAAAATCTAGTGACCATGTGCAGTTCTTGCATAGATAAGTATACATGTAGATGAGTGGAATATTGACCTATTTTTGAACTGAGGTGCATGTTGCCTAGATAACGGTGTGTTTCACTGCCCTTGTTGTTTGGCCCAGGTAGCAACAAACTACTCTTGTACAGTCCAAGCCATTGAAATAAATGGGTTTCATAGGGCATCAATTTCAGCGTCCGGTGTGAAAGCCGCTTTACACAGCGCATTGACTTTGACTTAAGGGAGAGTGGAACCAGCGCACTTAACAGAAGTGCAGAATAGCCTTTTTTTGGCTCATATTTTGGCCCGTAATTTTCAGCGACCGAATATATTTGTTGCATCGCCAAGCAGTAGTCAGTTAAGCATGGGCGTTACTAGTGTGCATAGTGTTGAGGCGCATAGTATATGGCTTACATGTAAAATGTACAGCAGGTATTAGAGAGGAAATTAAATCTTAAATGATCAATGAGTGATTCTTTTTACAACCCAACTAGCCTTTTATTTACAGGAAAAACATTTTCCTTTGGGTGAGGATGCTTGTGTTTTCAGTGTCATTTTCACATGTTGTCGTGACATTGAGCCACTGATTAAGGTCGCACATTATTCAAGTTCACGATTAATTTATTAATTGGTGGGTTAAGTGAAAATCCTGGAAATTAATATCACTAATCTGTATGTACATCTCTGAATGTTCGAGCTCCAAATCTCTCTTTTTCTGTAGGCCTTGCCGATGCGGACGAGAACTGCAAAAGGTTCATTGACCGCTGCATGCCTGAGGCCTTCAAAAAGGTTTGTGTGTTTAATAGACATGAAAATGCAAAGCGCTACAGGCTATTGTGTGAGAAATTGTTTCTGAACGGCTGTATGTGATGAGATGAATAATTTAGATGTTAAATGGTGTTGTAGTTGCTGACATCTAGTGCGGTGCACAAGTGGGGAACGGAGATTCATGAGGGAATCTACAACATGCTGATGCTGCTGGTGGATCTGGTCGCAGAGAGAGTCAAACAAGACCCCATACCCATTGGCCTTATGGGAGTTCTTACTATGGTACACACAACCACCTTCTTGGAAATTCTTAGTATCTTTGCATTTACAATTTAAAGTTGTGTGTTTGAGAAAAAAACATCTTCTGTAGCTTACAGTTTTTCTCATTTTAAAATAAAAATGTTGTAATTTTCGGAGGTTTTTTTGCATATTAATGAAAATGTGCCATGTTTTCAGACATGTTTAATAAAATTTTTAGACTGTTTAAAAACATAGTATTAACTATCAATATTTAATAAAAAACCCTGATTTCCATATTTAAATATTTTTATATGGAATTTCGAAGAAATTTTGTCCAGTCTTTTTTAATTAACCTGTTATTGGGCGAAAACCTATATAGTAACTTTACTGATAGAAGTTCATAAGTCTTGTAATAACCCCCAGTAACACCCCAGGTCAATGAATATTTCAATGAGTGCCCTATAAAGGTTTAAACAAATATTAAGATTTTACTCAAACTAATACCTAATGAATCCAGCCATAGTTCCATAGTTTAAACTAACTTTTTTTGTTTATTGTATTGTATTGACACATACTGTATTGTTGTATTGACAGGCTTTTAACCCAGATAATGAGTATCACTTTAAGAACCGGATGAAGGCCTGTCAGAGGAACTGGGCAGAAGTGTTTGGAGAGGACAGCATGTTCGCTGTGTCTCCCAGCTCCAGCTACCAGAAGGTAATGTGAATGTACATGTGTGGGTGCGAACGTGTGCTTCTGGCTTCAAACTTCACTTGACAGTCCTAGCTAAAGGACAGTAAAACTGGTTCTGTAGATTCCAGGATGTGTGTTTTCAGGAAAACTGTTGCATAGTTTCTTTTGCCAGAAGTGCCTTTGGACATGTGTGCACATTTTTGTTGAATGAACTCTTTTTGTACAAGAATTTGTACGTTTTTGGTTTGAACTATTTAAACTGGTCTTTCAGTGTATTTCTGCTGTTAAGAAGCTGTTGATTGCACTGTATTAAAGATTATTTAATGATTCTGTAAATTAATTTTACACTATAAAACAATGGATTATTCTAAGTATATTCTGCAAGGCACTGTTTACACCTGGGATTAAGATGTGTTTAGTGGATTGTATCACAAGTTGGCTAGGGAGACACATTCCTGTATATTTATATTATTAATGCAATTCTCCCGTTTCTTCCACTTTCTTTTATTGGAGGGTCTATAGGTGGCTACATGTTGTCTAATATTGTGAAATAAGCTTGCAAAATTTACAAATAATTCAAAAAGAAATGACAGAAAATAGCAGCAGCTTTAATTTCTTCTTTGATACGGGGCACTATGAGCATGTGTTTAAATCAGGACAGGTCATTGCATTTTTACCTATCTTTTTTCGGCCCCCAAAGCAAACTTTACAATTCAAAAGGCTAGATTTAATCGTGCATCAAACAAAAAATGCCATAGTGTTAGGGCTGGACAGTATTTTGAATATGTATGATGCATTAGGGATGCACCAAAAGCCAAAAATTCTGAATGCACTTGGCCGAAAACCAAAAGTGAAAATGCTTTGTAATAATTATTATTAAAGTCATTTTGCAAGACTTTAAGTTTCACTTAAAGTTTAAAGACTTAGCAGAAGCTGGTCAATAGTGCTCTACTCTTACACTTTGTTCAGAAACAAAGCTTCCTTATGCACCACAAGCCATTGAAATGAATGGGTTTCGTAGCAAAGCACTTTTCGTGTGTGGTGTAAAAAGGCACTTCACGCCATGCATTTAGTTAATAAACTACATCAAGAGGCCGGCTAACTTACTTTTAACTTAACAAACATAACTTTGCTACATTTCTTAAGTATTTGCAGACGATATGGATTATTAGACATATTTGCATGAGCAAATCACTCCACAGTGAGTGACAATTACTGTGATAATGGTACTAAATGCTGCTTTGTGCACTTCAGAAGTTAGGTTTACCTTTGCGGAATGAGAAAACAGACTACTGCCCCCCGCAGAGGGGAAAGACACATCCTCTTGCACAGGGGCAGAACTTGGGTCAAATTTCAGTCAGCTTTCGTATGTTGTGTTCACAGGCAGCGTTTTGGTCCAGACCTGATACAATGTGAAGCTACAACACAGTTGGGTTTCATTGGGGGCTAGTTGTTTGGTGTCTACTTGGTGTGTCCCGGCCCTTACACTGTAGTAATTAAAAAAAACAAACAAAAAAACAGCAAAATGCCAGGAGTAAACAGGGATAAAATATTTTATCTAGCAAATAAACAGCTTGAAGAAATAAATGAAGAAAAATCTAAATTATTTCAATATAAAATTAAACTTCTTTGCTCTCTTTGGTCCAGGAACCTCATGGCTGGCTAGTGGACTTGGTCAATAGGGTAAGAAATTCAATCACACACTGCAAGAGCAAATTATGTTATATTATGTTACCTCACATTAGGCATCTGACAAGTCTATGCGGTTCAATAACTGAATATGACTCTTGTTTCTATCTGCAGTTTGGAGAAATGGGAGGCTTCACAGCAATTCAATGCAAGCTCAACCAGGAAGAGATTGAGATTGGGGTAAGAGTGTGCATTCTGGACATATTTAAATGTTTTAAGAATTGAACCTTTTTTTTTTCTTTCTTTTTTTTACACACAATTTTTACAAACTTTAGGCTCTTTAATTTCCAAATATTAGATTTCCAATTAACTGCAGCGCATCCTTCAGTGTGTAATGCATATTGAACTGTAAGCATTGTACCAAACAATTCTATACGCATATATGTATGACAAATATTCCATTGCAGACTAGGATAGTGGGTATTTCAGCAGTAAAAATGACTCTTGAAAACATATCAGTGCTAGGTTTCCTAAAATACAAACAATTGGTGCTTTAAAACATTGTGGGAAACACATAAAAGTGATTAAGTGTAGGTCCTTTACAAAAGATAAAAAAACGTATTTCTTTTAACGTACATACACATATTTCTTGTTTTGCTTATTAGTTTATGTAACAGGGACAACACATTTGTCATTGTTATACAGAGACAGCTGATGCCGTGTACATGGGGCATACAGCAAAAAGCTTTTACTAAGAGTCTACTGTGCTCCGATTGGCCAGATGATTGGCCCAGTCTGTTGTGATTATTTGTCTACTTACATCATGTGTTGGAAAACAAGCAGCCATTGCCATATCAGAAAATCAATCTCCAGATGTTTCCTCATCCCATGTAAACAGTGATATGAAAAGATTAAGTCTGTTTTACTAGATCGATTCCAGTGTGAGTCTTTATCCTTTAGAAGTCTACAACACAAAGCAAAATCTTCCAGAACTTTTCTTAAAACTACATTGTTTGAGGGTCAAATCAGACATTAAGGAGCCAGTGGAGACCATATCCTGGCATTATTCTAATTTGGTACACATATACATAAATTTGTGCAGGATGAAATACTGAAAATGTGTTTTACAGGGTTGGAAAACAGTGGTCTACTGTTGGTCTACCTTGTGGACAAAGTCTATCGTTTCATATTATGCTCTATTGTTTAAGACACAAAATACATTGTTTACGGTAATACTTTTTCATAATGTATACTGGCGCAATATTACACTTGATTATGGGATTCTAGACAGAAACATGAACAACAGCAATGTGAGAAAGTTGCAATCTTAAAAATACAATGTTTACATTTTGCATTTTATTTAGCGATATTCTTTTTATTTTGGACCAGTTATCATTATCATCATTTTTTCAATATTTGTTTTATATTTTTGCATTCTTAATCAAACATTTGCCCTTAAATTCTAAACAAAGTGAGACATATGATTGCATATAAATGTCTTTTCCATGTAATCAGTGTATATATTAATCAGTAACTATTAATTGATTGAATTTACAGAAAAGGCACTATATCATGATATATATTTTTATCAGGATATGAGATGACTTGTATTATGATATGAGACTTTTGTTATATGAGTCAGCCCTAATAGCTGTTATACACACTGTCAAAAATAACAGAAAAAGCTCTTTAAAAATGAGAGATATGTTGGTTGCACAGGCTTTGAGATTGAATATCCCAGTTGTGAGCAGAACTTGGTTATCTTTGGGATGAGCAATGCTATGGAGTAGTTACAAAGAAATGAATGAAGAATTGGATGAGGGAGAGGCAGGGAGAGAGAGAGAGAGAGAGAGAGAGATAGAGTTGAATGAGGGCAGATTCTATTATAGCGTGTGCTAAAGAGCTCAGTTCATGTTCATCACCAACACCGAGAGCTTCCTACACACAGCAGACAGTGAGAAGGAGATGAGAGGGAACATGAGATGCTACATTCCTGGAGACAGGGAAAAAAAAGAGAGCATCAAGGCCAGTTATTGAGATGTGAACTAATAGAATTGCTTTTGGACACTGTTTTTTCCTCAGGCCTTTTGAGGTAATGCAGTTGTCTGAAAAAAAAAACTTTACAATGTGGGTAAGTGGAATAATGTCTGAAAAAATGTCAAACCGAGTGACAGGTAGACAGAGATGGTTGGGATGGGTAGGATGATGTACTAGTTTTAACCCAAATGAATTTGACTGATCAATCAATTAATCAATCAATCATTCTGTCAGTAAGATTCACATTTACACCAATAAAACGGTTTAGATAAAATACTAAGCTAATTTAGATAAAATAGTCACACTAGTTGTGAAATTTCAAACATTCTTGGCTATTGCGTCATTTCTGTTTTGTTGTAAATGTATGGGAATCGTGGTTACATGTGTAATCTGAGATATTTCCGGCCATCACTGCTGTTGTTTGTCAATAAAATAAATAAATCATATATATTTACAGTTTTGTTTTGTTTTTGTTTTTGTTTTTGTTTTCGTTTTCGTTTTGTTTCGTTTTGTTTTCATTTAATTTCGGGTCCAGTTTTGGTTTGGTGTTTTGTTTCGCTTCATTTCATTTTCGTTTTGTTTTCGTTTCATTTCGAGTCCTGTTTTCTTTTGTTGGCTTTTGTTTTTGGTTGGCGTTTGTTTTGATTGGCTTTTGTTTTTGTTTGGCTTTTTTTTTTCAAAGTTTTCTACCATCGGGGCTATATTTTTGTTATTTTGTTTGGTTTGGCTTTTGTTTGATTTTTTTTGTTTTGTTTAGTTTTGTTTCATTTCATTTAGTTTTTGTTTCAAAGTTGTCTACCATCAGGGTTAAATTTAGTTATTTTAAATAGACATTTTTAAATATTAATAGATATAATTAAATGTAATTGAAAATTAAGTTTTCCAAATTTGCATACTATCCATCCTAAATAGTATTCAAAAATAGAAATTGCATTACCCAAATAATAATTTGTCAGTAGAAATTTTTGGTAGAAATTCGAAATGCAAATCTGTGCATACTCTAACCGCTAACATTGTCCACAATACATTGCACATTGGAAAAGTATTAACTTAATAAACTACCAAGTAGCTGCTTTATTAATAATATATGATTGGTCGTTTTGTTTTTTGTTTTTTTAAATACCTCTTCAGAAATGATAGATAGACAGACGACTCCATTATTATTATTAGCAGAGGGAGGTGTCCACTCCCTCTTCAGTGCGAGTGTGTAAATGCTCCCCCTTGTCTTGGATCTGTGAAGCTGCCTTGTTTTTGGTTCCGCCTGCTTGTCTTTTGAAGGTGGGCATTAGCATGATCTGCATGCCAGGGCTGAGAGATAGAGCTGGCGACAGGGAAAAGATGCTTTGATTTGGGATTTGCATATAAATGGCCTCAACGCAGGAACAGGAAGTTGGAGGCGAAGGGGAAAGTCTTTTCAGGGACTCGTACGACCTGCTGTGGCCACGTAAAGGAAACTCCGCTGGTCAGACGCCAGCTAGGCTTAAATCTCAGACATAAAGGGATGCCCTGCTACTGTAGCCATTTAATCCATAATCATGGTAAGAGTCAATTAAAAGCAGAAAACAAGAGCAGGACTCTGTTTGCTCTCCTCCACTGACTGGAATGATTCATTCACTCTCTCCAGTGGACGACAAGTCATTTGATGAAACAGAGAAGCGATTCATTGGTGATGTGTCTCTGTTGGCATTTAGCTTTAAAGACATGTAGGCCAGGATAGGGATGTTGTGTAAAAGTCCCTCATGCATCTGAAATCATGTCCTGACTGACTAGGTGCTAGATTTTAGTTTGAACTCTATATGACTGTGAACTCTATATGACTGTTTGTTTTGTATAAATATGGGTAGGTTGATTGAAATTAGGATGCATGATTTAGCTTTTTATTTAGCGTTATTATTTGTTTTATGGGCCTATAATCATTAGTTGTTGTTTTTTATTTATTATAAGTGTTTTATATTTAATTAATATTTAGTTTATAGCTCACCTCACAGCAAGAAGGTAGCTGGTTCGAGTCCTGGCTGGGCCAGTCGGCATTTCTGTGTGGAGTTTGCATGTTCTCACTGTGTTCGCGTAGGTTTCCTCCGGTTTCCCCCACAGTCCAAAGACATGCGCTATTGGTTAATTGAATAAACTAAATTGACCTTAGTGTATGTGTGTGAATGAGTGTGCATGAATGTTTCCCAGTACTGGGTTACAGCTGGAAGGGCATCCGCTGTGTAAAACATATGCTGAATTAGTTGGCGGTTCATTCTGCTGTGGCAACCCCTGATGAATAATGGGACTAAGCCGAAGGAAAATGAATGAATGAATTTGTTTTATATTTCTACATTCTTAATCTTAATTATATATTCTGTCTTAAAACAACATTAAACGTACAAGGATTAAACAGTATTCCCTATCAAAACAAGAAAAGTGTGTACTCCCCTTAAATCATGACAGTATTTCCTTTTTTTTATATTTTCCTCAAACAGTCTCTGTAAGTTGTCATTTGTTTTTATGTCAGCATTCTGAATAAATTGAACATTCATTCATTCATTCATTTTCATTTCGGCTTAGTCCCTTTATTAATCTGGGGTCGCCACAGCGGAATGAACCGCCAACTTATCCAGCATATGTTTTACGCAGCGGATGCCCTTCCAGCTGCAACCCATCTCTGGGAAACATCCATACACACCCATTCACACTCATACACTACGGACAATTTAGCTTACCCAATTCACCT
>CAIGQW010053582.1:1785084-1809008 GCA_903798125.1 Danio choprae
TATAAAAATTTATATATAACAACCAAATTTTACCTATATATATTTATATATATATATATATACACGTTTTTATTTGATCTCTGATTATGCAAATTAGGTGTTATTTAATTAAGTGTGTGCTGTTTTGCATACTTTTGTAGCACAGAAATCTGAACTATGAAGTCAGACTCCGAATACCATTTTTTTTCACTCCACAACTTATAAAATAACTGCAAACAGCCAGAAAAAAAATTATTTAACATTTTAAATGAATAAAAAATATTGTATAATATTAAATAAATAATTATTTGTATAATATTTTTACTATCAATATATTATGTCACCTTTAGTTAAAACCTTCAGAATACAGATATGGATAAAACTATGAAGTTTAGTGTATACAAGTGATGCTGAAGCTGAGATTTGTGGTCCAGTGAAGGAGAAAAGCTTATTTTGAGAAAATGACTTTTAAAAAAATGTTTTGTAATTTAAATATACAGTTTGATAAAAAACTATGAACACTTAAAAGTGTATTTGAGATGTTTTCTTTGTATAAGATCGAATTTTGCTATATGAAATTCCAAAAAGCCTTACAAAAAGATGCATATTAGATAACAATAATATTCATAATATAAATATTAATAGAAAAAGATACATATCCAAAACATAAACACACCTTATTTCCTCTATTAATAGCCTAATAAATAGTTTATTACATTTTCCTAAATGTCTTCTAGTTTCTATTGAATCAAGATTATGTAAACAAAGTATAGTCATTTCTCCTGGTTCACAGATGAGCCATGTTGTTATTTGAGTGAAAAATTGAGTATAGGATAAAAATATACTGAAAGCCTACTGAAGTGACTCATGTGATGCCAATCATTCGGTGAGAATAACAAACAGATTTTTTTCTTTAATTGTTTTGCCAGTATTTGGAGGGTCACTTGAAGTTTCTTGCGTTCTTCCTCCAAGAGGCCAGTCTGTACCTGGTCTGGAACAGAGCCAAAGAGATTTGGGAATGCCTGGTATCCGGCATGGATGTATGTGAGCTGGACCGAGAGGTGCGGTGCTGATGCAGTGTGATTTTTATTTATTTATTTATTTGATTATTTTGTGTGTGTGTGTGTGTGTGTGTGTGTGTGTGTGTGTGTGTGTGTGTGTGTGTGTGTGTATGTCTGTGTGTGTGTGCTCGTGTGTGTGTGTGTGTGTGTGTGTGTGTGTGTGTGTGTGTGTGTGGTTTTCTTTTTTTGATGCGCTATTGTTTTTTACTTTATTTTTTGGTTTGTTTGGTTTTGTCTTTAGTTTGTTCTTTTCTGTTGTGCTTCTGCTTTGTTTGGTTTGTTTTGTTTTTAGATTTTATTTGAATGTTTTTGTTTAAGATTTATTTTATTTTGTTTTGAATCGTTTGATTTATTTTCTAAAGTTTTTATTTAGTTGTAGAATGGTTCTTGATGGTTTTAGTTTCGATTTTTTTTTTTTTTTATCATTTTGAGCTATTTTTCTGTTTTGTTCTTGGACTATTTGTTTGTTTGGGTTGATTGGTTTTGTTTAATTTTTAAATGCTATTTTTTTTATTTATTCATGCTGGTATAATGCCGTTAAGGGATAGTTCATCCAAAAATGTATATATCCTCACCATTTACTCACACTCTGGTAGTTCTAAACATTCAAAAATGTATTTCTTCTGTTGAACACAAAACAAGATTTTCTGAAAAATGTTAGAAAAAAGCAGCCATTGACATCCAGAGTAGAAACATATTTGGAAAAAGTGAAGGATGGGTAAATCATGGCAGAATTTACATTTTTGGCCGAATTATTCCATTGAATTAGAAAAAAAAATGCCATTGTGACAAACTAAGCATCAGTTTTTGCTGCCGTTCATCTGTGCTGTAGATGTGTTTCGAATGGTTCACAAAGGGACAGCATGATCTAGAAAGTGACGTTCAGCAGCAGCTTTTTAAAGAGAAGATCCTCAAGCTGGAACCTTACGAGATCACCATGAATGGTAAGAATTTAACTACAGAATTCAGTCACTACTTCCTCTTCCAGTCACAGTATTTCCACATTAAGTACAGTAAGTGAAGCACCATGAGGTAAATGTGCATCTGCAGGAAACCACTGTGCTAAATTTACCCTCATGACCTCATTAGCACCATGAGCTGGAGCTGCATGAAGTATTGCAATGAGAGTATGTGTTTCATCAATGTTTTACAGGGTTTAACCTCTTCAAGACCTTCTTCGAGAACGTGAACCTCAGTGACCACCGTCTCAAACGGCAGGGAACACAACTGGTACGGGAGTCCTGTTTGATCTTGAAAATCTTGAAAGAGCGATATGACCAAAGAATAGAATATTATCAAACTAATGTTTTTCATATCAGGCAGTGTAGACTTATTAAATGTCAAAATCTCTAATTCTTTGAAGTTTAGAAGTGAATTTTTGCTAAAAAGCATTGAAAGCAGACATATTATTATATTTGAAGAGATTATATTTGAAGACAACATTATTAGCCCTCCTGTGAAATGTTTATTCTTTTTCAAATATTTTCCAAGTGCTGTTTAACAGAGCAATGACATTTTTCACAGTTTCTTCCTGTTATGTTTTTCGTTTGGAGAAAGTCTTATTTCTTTTGTTATTGTCTTTTTTTCAAAATGGTATCATAATAAAGCAGGGATGACAGTACAGATATTTAAAGAGAACGAAATACAAACAGTAAATATACTTCAGAGTATTTAAAAGAAACACAACATACAGTTAACCAACATCTTCCATTTAGAAAAATAATTTTACTCCAGTAAGTCACAGTATGTATTTTAGCCCCATTAATCAGTGCAGTGCTGAATTCTAAACAAACAATATTATGAAAAGAGAGCAGCCAGAATCTTTTAAGATCCATGTCAGGAGTGAACCATTGCTTTAAAATAGCTTTTTAGCAGCAGCGAAGCCAGACATTAACAGTGATTTATTATTTTTATTTTTTATTTTTTTAAATAATGTAAAAGTATAAAGAGAATCAATGTTTTTAACAACATAAGGCAAGAATCAAGAACAAATAGCATCTTTGTGATATTTTTAAGCACTCGAGCTACATGTTTGCAGAAGTTGGATATGACCGAACACTCCCAAAAACATATGCACAAAAATACCTTCAATTTGGGCTTGGGCAGACTGCAATTTGGGTTTGGGAAGAGTTTCATAAGATATTGCTTATATAGGGTACAAGAAAGTCTTTTTTTTTGGGCTCAAATAAAAAAAAAATTAAATGTAAAAGGTTGATATAATATTATTTTCGTAATTGGATTGGGATTTTTTTTTCCGATTGGCTACAGAACAAACCACTGTTATGTAATTACTTGCCTAATAGGGCTGCACAGTATTGAAAAGATCTGACATTGCGATGTTTTGTTTTTCTGCGATATATATTAAGATATGAACTCAATTTCACCAGATGGCTTAAATAGCTCTATTGGGTAAGAATTCGGGGATAAGAAATTGAATAATCATATGTAAAATAGCACTGCATAGTCTTCATTGTACAAATAATTCAATAAACATTTTTTTTTATTAAACTTACAAATGGTACAATTCCCTACTGTCTGAATGCTTTAAACTCTCTCGATAAGCTTATACAGTCACAGGCCTTAAAAACACATGCAAATGCTAACATTTTTCTCCATTATTTATGGTGAAAATCTTCAATGACTCCACAAATGTCATGTTTTGAACTGTAGCTCCTGGTCAACTATAATCCCTGTTCAACATTGCAGATCCTGCGATGTGACTATTGTGGATGCACACATTGGGATATCGATGCTAAAACGATGTATTGTGCAGCCCTATTGCCTAATTAACCTAACTTGCCTTTAAATAGCACTTTAGAATGAATACTAGTAAAGCTAGCTAAAAGAGCTAGTAAAAATATGTTTTCTCATCATGGCAATGACAAA
Source organism: Danio choprae (assembly GCA_903798125.1). Lineage (NCBI taxonomy): Eukaryota > Metazoa > Chordata > Actinopteri > Cypriniformes > Danionidae > Danio > Danio choprae. Next base: position 1,789,011 of record CAIGQW010053582.1, read on the forward strand.
TCAAATGAGTTATTAGAAATTATTATGTTTGAAAATGTGTTGAGAAAAAAATATCTCTGTTAAACAGAAATATTTTTGCCTAATAATTTTGTCTTCAACTTTATAATCCATTACTCCTTTAAAACATGCATATGTCTGCATTAATAAAATAATACAATCCAACCACAAAACTGCAGATGGTGCAGATGCTGATACTGCAGTAAATATATAGTAAATTCATGAATATCCTTCTAACTTAGTGGTTCATGAGTCACGGCACAGTGTTGCTTTTGTTTGTCAGTGACGTTGAGAACATCAGCACTGTTTTATCTGCCTTTAATCTAAATCACAGAGAAATTTGCTGTTGGAAATGATTCGCGCAAACAGATAAACAGTCAGCGTGCCACAAACAAGCAGCGCCATTTAGTTCCACTTTGAAGCATATCACTACATTGAATTACTGAGGGAAGATTACATTCAAATAATTGTTTTATCGCACTGCCTTAAGTAAAACTGATGGTAATTGATTTGTGGTTTGTTTCCTCTCAGTGCGTGGAGCGTTTGGATTTGGCCGGGATGGACTTTATCTGGAGAATCGCGATGGAGTCTCCAGATGAAGACATTGCTAATGAAGCCATACAGCTCATCATTACCTACAGCTACATAAACCTCAACCCCAAAATGAAGAAGGTTGGCAGTCAAACGCTCATATTTTCCTCATTTCCGTGACAGTTTCTCAATCATTTCTCTTACTTTCTGTGTTATTGCAGGATTCAGTGTCTCTACATAAGAAGTTCATTGCCGACTGCTATAAGAGATTAGAGGTGAGTGTTGTTATTTACCCTTTGATCAGGATTTTTGGGGCCGATCATTGAATTCTGAAAAACAGCATTCACTGATATTGATTACAGATCATGGGGGTCAGTTACATTATTTATAGTGGCGATCCAATTTTTTAAGACATTCATACTTTTATTCACCAAGGATGCTTTAAAGTGAACACTAGCAACAGTACAGGGTGTAAATTAAATAATATAGTTATCAGTTATATACTGTATCTTTTTCCTGTTGCGGATCTTAATGAGGCTGAAAATTCTAATTAGTTATTAAAGGGATAGTTCACCCAAAAATTACAATTCTGTTATTATTTACTCTCCCTTAACTTTGTTCACAGATGAAACATTTCAACCATTTAATTGGCACAGATAGACACAAGGTAGTTAGCGTTAGTACTATCTCTCTTACCCTAGGTAGTAGTGTTGTCAAAAATGGCAGTATCGAAAATGATATTAAATTTCTCTATTTTTTCAAGGTATCATGAAGTTAAAAATTCCGTTATCATGACAATGCTACTAGGTAGAGGCTTTGGTAATACATAATGATTGTGTTTAAATATCACAATTAGTGACATTAGCAGAGTTAAAACCATCGTTTTAACTTAGAACAAATCCTTGTTGATCCTTGTCTTGCTTGGGCTTACGAATTGGAATGAAATAAATTCCATTGCTCATCCTCTCAGGGTACATGGAATCACTGTTAAAAGAATCACAGGCACATCATTTTACGTTTTTGTAACATAATCACCATTGAGAACTTTAAACCTTCCAATGTGTTTTTATGGTGCTGAAACCTACAAATGTGCAACTGTTGCTGAACTACCATTGGCTCATCTGTATTCGAGGGGAGGAGCTTATTGATAGGTCACTTGGAGCAGTTCTATTGTTTTCCTCCTCAATTTTTTTCTTGTAATGGTGAAATTTGTCTCTGTCGCATACAGGCTGCTAGCTCTGCGCTGGGCGGGCCGACCCTCACACACGCTGTGACCCGGGCCACCAAGATGCTGACAGCCACTGCTATGCCAACAGTTGCCACGTCAGTGCAGTCTCCATCCAGGTGAGGATGACGGGGATTCATTTTCTTGCCGTTTTAGGGAAAATGTAAAGCAGAATAGCAGCAAAGTGATAAGAATTTATCCATTTACAGTTGTAGTAATTATAAAATTAAATAAGTTTGAGTGAGTCATTTGAAGGAGTAGTGTTGTATCTTATCTTATTAAGCCTTTTAAAATTATAAAAAAAAAACTTTTAGATAGTAACTTCTTGGTTAGTTTGCTTATTTTTTTATTTATCTTCATTTGTTTTGTTTTTATTTGTCTTGTTTTCTTTTACTTTGTTGATTTGTTTTGTTGAATTTGACATATACAACATTGTGTTTTGTTTATTAAAGTTTTTGTATTTTGTGTTTATTTTATTAGTTGTTTTGTTTTGATTTGCTTTGTTGTCTTGTTTTGGGTTTGCATTTTTAAAATGTGTTTTTATTATTATTTTTATTATTATTTTATTTATTTATTTATTTATTTTTTGTGTAACTTCCTGCCAGTTATAAAAACAGTACACGCTTCCCAAATACGGATGTTCATACATTAATATTAATTAAACACTGTGAAACTAAAAAGGCAAACAAACAAACAAACCAATCAGTTTTACACAACATAAATCAAAAGAACATAAAATAAACTAAAGAATATACAAACAATATTTCCTTTAACGTATTCGCCTGATAACCAACAGTAAAATAATCAGGAGTGTTTAACGTGTGTTAACAAGGAAATTCATGTGTTTAACAAGGAAATTCATGAAGTAAACATACACCAATACACATTTAAATAATAAAAAACAACAAACATAAGCAAAATACAAGCTGACCGAGTAGTGTCAGCTACAGTTTGATTGATTGATTGATTGATTGATTGATTGATTGTTTGTTTGTTTTGTTTTGATCCCTACTATTTAGTCAATGTTTTGGTCAGACATGGTCTTATACAACATGGAAGACTTAACTGACTTTAATATAATTTCATATAATTTGATTGACGTAAAAATATAACCCTTTGAAATTCAAAGCTGTCTGTTTCCTCAGGTCCAGTAAACTGGTGATCATAGAGAGACTTCTGTTATTAGCAGAGCGCTACGTTATCACGATAGAGGTGAGAGCTAATACACTTGTTCATAAGCACTCAAACCATACACACTCAAAAATACAAACCCAAGTGTGCTCATGCGCTGAGCCTCCTACAAGTCCTGCTTTATTATTCATCAATCGCCAGTCTCAGCAAAGAAAGCAGCAAACTGTAAAAGACTGCTGTAGCATCACTGGACGGCAGACTTTGCTAATTAATTTTGGTAATGCATTATGCCGTTGTCAGACTCGCAGCTGTAGATTGATGAAGTTTGATCATTTTGCCATTGCTCCAGCTGTTCACTTCAGCACTGAAAGTCACGTCATTTAGCGCATTCAGGAATAATCGTCCCAGGACAGAGCGGAAGTGATCTGATACTGTGTTCATTCCTGCATGCATTTAGACATTTTGACTACAGTTCTGTCTAGTATTCACCGATTGGGTGGTTATTGACAGATATTTGGTGCCGAAAATGCTTTTAAACTGTGCCGCTTTTGTCTAATCTGTGAATTTGAGTAAATCATGTGAAAATGAAAGCTCAGTAGCTCATTGCTGCCATTCATTACCTCATTCACTATAATGCTTATTCATGGAAATGGATTTGGAGCTCTAAAACAGCATGTCATCTAATTTCACATTTGCCTCAGCTTGTCATTAAGGTTGCAAGATGGTTTAAAATTTATTTTTTTTTGATAAAGCTCACTGTATGGATTTATTCATTATAAAAAGACAGTTAAATCTGTAGAAATATAAAATATCATTACGATTTAATATAACTTTCTTTTTTGAAGTTCACATGCAAAAACCTCTTAATGACGTCTGAAATGTTCTTCTAAAATGAGCATTTTTCTCAGCCTCCTATGTTAATGTTCAGTTGTTTCACTTTAAAGGCAATAAAAGAACTTATTCGTCACTATAAAAGTAAAATTACTTAGCCTACACACTGGAGTTGGAGAAAAATGCTCATTTTAGAAGACAAAATGTCAAACAGCATTTGGAGGTTTTTGCCTCTAAACTCTTCAATTGTCTAAATTTAAAATAATTGTTAAATTCTTTGTAATCTTTCGGTCTCACTTTATATTAAGGGCCTTTACTGCTATATACTTGCATCAAAATATAAATACAATATACTTACTGTGTTCATAATGTATTGCAGAACACTTCTGGTGCTATTAAGGTGGGATATGGGTAATGTTTGGGACATGTTTGGGGGTATGGATAGTGTTAATGGTAGGTTAAGGTGAAAGGAATAGGTATATAGTTTAATTATAAAGAATTACAGCAATTATTATTAATTATGCAATTACAGAAATTTATTACATGTACTTACATGCATGTATTTAATCAAACATAAGTACAGTGTAAAGTCATATATTTACTCAATAAGTAAATTGTAACAAATGATTAATTTAAATGTAAGGACATATTAGTTAAGGCCACCTAACATGAAGTAGGACTTAACTTTCTATTTTCAGAGTTTAATGAATTTTGTAAAAAAATAAAAAAAAAATATATATATATATATATATTATATATATATATATATATATATATGATTTGTTTAAATGTTACTGCTTCTCTGGTGAGTAATTTTGTAAAAGAAATGTAACGAAATAAAAAAAAAAAGAGAGAAATTTTGAACATAGAAACTTTTGTACTATATCTTTGAATGAATGCTGGTGAGTAATATCTAAAAGTGTTCTGCAGAGGTCATCTCATCTGACTTTTTATGACAGCCAGCATTTAAATGAATATATCTTCGCACACTGGCACGAAGTGGAAAACTTGACTCCTCATGAACCGCTGTGTCTGTTTCAGGACCTGTATTCTGTTCCTCGAACTATTCTACCTCATGGAGCGTCTTTCCACGGCCATCCTGTTACACTTCACATCACTTACGAATCTACCAAAGACACGTTCACCCTGGAGGTAAAGTCACACACACACACAGACATAGATAAACACACACTCAAACACAGACACACACTTCTGGAGGCAAAACCGCTTTGGTTCTGGCACTCACAACACAAATGACAGACTGTAAGCAGACTTAAATAAATGTAGAACAAACAGTCGCCCTATTTGGAGAGCAGAAGGAAACTGATAGATGGCAGGTGGATGTTTGGCTGAATGTGATGTTCATAAACACAAAGGTCTGTTAGGTGATCAGTCATTCTTTGGACACAACTGACCATGGCAAGCCATTTTAAGATTTAATCATTCTAGTATCTCTGTTCATGGTAATAGTACTTTCATGCTAATAGTTTGTTTCCATTTGCGTACTAATATTTATTCACAAGCGGTTGGTGCTTATTCTTTAATCAATAGTTCCTTTCCATTAGTTGGTAGTATTCAAATATTAAATGCTAGTATATGCTCATTAGATACCAGATTCTATTCATTAGATATTAGTACTTGTATATTAGATGCTAAATTCATTAGATTCTAGCTCTTAAAGACACTTTTCCGCTGCATGGCACCAATGTTAATTTAACAGTTTTAATTTAACAGTGTTAAAAGACTAAGACTAAAACTAAATCAAAATTAACACTGCATGGTACGGTGCGATTAGGTATGGTCCACTTTTGGGGGCTTTTCCACCGCTTGCTGTACCTAGTACCTGGTCATTTTTTGTACCAACTCAGATGAGGTTAGCATCTAATAGTTAAGTACTAATGTCTTTTTAAAAGATACTAGTAACTAATGAATAAGCCCTAGTATCTCAAGAATAAGCGCTAATACCTTATGATTAAAAGTAGTACTAATACTAGTATTGTAAAAGATACTAGCATCTAAAAAATAGGTACTAGCAGCATGAAAATACACGTCAGTACAGCTTGCATGGTAAAATGACTTCTATTTGCTTTGCCTCATTTGAATGATGTATTTAAATGTGTGTGTTTGTGTGTGTGTCTCAGGCCCACAGTAATGAGACTATAGGCAGCATCAGGTGGAAGATTGCAGATCAGCTCAGCTGTCCAGTGGACAATGTGCAGATATTCGCCAATGACAGCATGGTGAGTCAAACACTAGCTGTGATCCGTCACAGTCATGTCTGAGTGGTGACCATGTGCCAAACCCATCCTACTGCACAGACCAGCACTGTGAGAGGTTGTGGCTGCTGTTTTTATTGACCTTGTATACAATTGCTATTAAGATCTGTGTTTAGTTTTTTTTGTTGTTGCTATTTTTTGACGACAAAATATTTTAGACTTTGTTCACACCTGTATTAGAGCATGTTCACTTTTAACCACTTCTAGGGTAACTTGGAAAAGACAACAACATTTGATTGGATTGCATTCATGGCTCGTGTGGTCTTATATATAGTAGACTTCTATATTTCGTATGTCAATATCTATATATTTACTTTTTGTTTTAATCTCAATTTTTTTGTTTTGTTAATGTTTATTTAGCTCTGTTTTTTTGTACTTTTGTCACTTTTTGTTTATCTATTTTTATTAGATTTTTTAAAAGTGCTATTCCACTTAATAATTTCCACTTCACAGTAATTTCAGTACTTCACCTTTATCTTGCCATGGCAACAATTACAATTGATTTACTTTGTTTTCTTTGCAATGTTTATATAGGATTTATTTGAGATAATTTGTATTTATTTTTTATTTATTTTAGCTAAATATTTTTTATAATATTTCATTAATAATAATTAATATTTAATTATTAATAATTAATATTTAAATAAAATCTAATTCAATTCAAGTTTACCTTTATAGCGCTTTACACAATAATTGGCATAATAACTATCAAAGTAATTAATATAATTATTAAACAATTGTATATTTTAATTGTAGTTAGTATTTTAGTGTTTTTATAAGCTTTTAGTCTTAAATTTGAATTTCAGCTAAATGTGCTCAAAGTGGTTGACAACAGAAGCTGCACACAATAAAGTTCCAAATGGTTGCATAAAGTTCCAGCATCTGGTGCCTAGACTGCAGCTCTGCACAAGACGTTTTGCCAAAGGAGAACTGGTCGTGCCCATCTGAGCCTGGTTTTTCCTCAAGGTTTTTTTCCTTCACTTTCATCAATTGGTGAAGTTTGTTCCTCGACACTGCCTTACTTGGTTTGGGACTTGTGGAGCTGCACATCGATGGATTTGCTCTTCAGTGTTTGGACTTTCAGCAGTGAAATTTAAACTACACTGAACTGAGCTAAACTAAACTGTGAAAACTGTACTGAAGCAGTTTCAATTTACTAGAACTTTCATGTTAAGCTGCTTTGACACAATCCAAATGATAAAAGCTATAGAAATAAAGATGAAATCTATTCTTATGTTAAAAATAATGTAGATCACCTCATTAGCGTGTATAATGTACTTATGCTAATTGTGGTTTTGTTGAATGTGTATTACAGCTGACGATGAACCGTGACCAGAAGCTGCTGAATCAGCTGGGTTTCTCTGATGAGCAGAGTCTGACGGTGAAGAGCTCAGGAACAGGCACGCCGTCGGGCAGCTCAGCGGACAGCTCAGCCTCGGCCAGCTCCAGCAGCAGTGGCGTCTTTAACTCTGCATACGCTCTCGAACAGGTACATTCACTCAACTGGCTGCTTACTGGATCAAACAGGCTCTCTTGAACAGTAGAGGACCTCTGATTGTTTTGTGATTTGCAGGAGAAATCTCTTCCTGGTGTGGTCATGGCGCTGGTATGTAACGTCTTCGAGATGCTGTATCAGCTTGCCAACTTGGAGGAACCCAGGTAAATAACCCTCAACACAATTGTGCTTAAATAATTACTTATTTAACTGGAGACTCTCTCTGAATGGATCATTCGAATCAGTGGGTTGTTTATGGGAACATCACAATAAATGGATCGTTTGAATCAGTGAGTTGTTTATTGGAGGCTCACTCTGAATGGATCATTTAAATCAGTGAGTTGTTCATCGGAGGCTCACTCTGAGTGGATCATTTGAATCAGTGAGTTGTTTATTGGAGGCTCACTCTGAATGGATCATTTAAATCAGTGAGTTGTTCATCGGAGGCTCACTCTGAGTGGATCGTTTGAATCAGTGAGTGGTTTATTGGAGGCTCACTCTGAATGGATCATTTGAATCAGTGAGATGTTTATTGGAGGCTCACTCTGAATGGATCATTTGTATCAGTGAGTTGTTTATTGATGGCTTACTCTGAATGGATTATTTGAATCAGTGCATTGTTTATTTGGAGGCTCTGAATCAGTGAGTTGTTTATTGGAGACTCACTCTGAGTAGATCATTTGAATCAGTGAGTTGTTTATTGGAGACTCACTCTGAATAGATTCTTTGAATCAGTGAGTTGTTTTTTTGCAGACTCGCTCTGAATGGATTCTTTGAATCTGTGAGTTGGTTATTGGATACTTACTCTGAGCAGATCATTTAAATCAGTAAGTTGTTTATTGGATAATTGTTCTGAATGAATTATTTGAATTATTGAGTTGTTAACCTCAGACTTGTTCTGACTGCAAAATATGAATTAGTGAATCATTAGCTGAAGACTCACTCTAACTGGATCGTTTGAATCAGTAAGTTGTTTATTGGAAAATTGTTCTGAATGAATCATTTGAATCATTGAGTTGTTAATCTCAGACTTGTTCCGACCGCAAAATGAATTAGTGAATCATTAGCTGAAGACTCACTTTAGCTGGATCATTTGAATCAGTGAATCGTTTTCTGAAGACACTCTTTTCAAATAATTTGAATCATCAAGTTGTTAACTGGAGACTCATGACTGAATCATTTGAATCTGTGAGCTGTTAACTCGAGATCAGATGCAGTCAGATCAGTACAGTATACAAATGAGGGCTTTAGTGTGATTTGTGAAGCGAATCCACTCATTTACGAACTGGACACTGGATTTGCATCTCTGTGTGGGTGATCATTTTCTTAGTTCAAAATAACAAGGAACATCATGTTTTAGAAATCTACAATTTTATGATTTAGAATGTAATAAAAAAAAGTCTTAAGTACAAACACTTGACAAATGTACCAAAATATTTCAAAAATGCTAGATGCTTTATCATCCATCCCTGCTTTTATAAACTGTGTGTCCATCTTGTCCACTCTTGTCCAGAATAACTCTTCGTGTAAGGAAGTTGTTGCTGCTCATCCCGACTGACCCAGAGGTGCAGGACGCCCTCGATAACTTTGTGCCAAAAGAGTCCAGCGTCTGGAGTCACCAGGTACATCAACACCTCTCCTTAACTTGGATAAAAGGGCTTAAAAGTGTCAGCTCAAGCATAGAAAGCAAAATTTCTCAGATGTTGTAAATTTTAATAGTTAAAAAAATGAGAAGGTCTGATTTGTAGTTTGTCTGAGTTAGAGTCATACGTGACCAATAACTGGATGACTCAGCATTTTGACATCAGTTTTGAGAGCATGCAGTCATGTGAAAGTGTTTTTGTTTTCAGCAGGATTCAGTGCCCTCTAGCAGACCATAAATAACTGCTTGTTTGTGTGTCTCACAGAAAACTCTGTTTACACTGGGATCGGGTTCTCAGGCCTCGAAGTCACCGTCTCTGTCCAGTAAACAGCAGCACCAGCAGAGCGCAGCGTCCATCCTGGAGTCTCTGTTTCGCTCCTCTGCCCCGGGCATGTCCACCTTCAGAGTGCTCTATAACCTGGAGGTACATAATCATGAGGAAGTTACAATATTCCATAATGCACGGATAATATGCAAGCCTGTCATTTGTGCTGAATATGCCAAATAATGTAATAAATGTGTCATTCCAAATTTGGTTACTTTTTTTTTTTAAATAAAATAATAATTTTATTCAGCAAGGTTGCATTAAATTGATTAAAAGTAACAGTTAAGACATTTTTACATTATTATTTCTAGATAAAAAAAAAATATATATATATATATATATATATATATTTCCATTTAAATACCAGTTTCTACAAAAAGCAGAAAATTGTGTTTTCAACATTAATAATAATAATTATAATAATCAAAATATATAGAATAGGCGTTATCCCATTATAATGATTTTTAAAGGATTTTGACACTGAAGACGTTTGGGATACATTTTAAAATATATCAAAATACAAATAGATTTTAGCTTTTTCAAATTGTACTATTATTTAATACAATATTACAGTTTTTACAGTATTTGTAATGAAATAAACGCAGTTTAATGTACACAAGGCTTCTTTAAATAATAGGAAAACAATTATAGAATTATATAAACAGAATTTTAAAGTTTTTTTTTATTATTATTTATTTATTATTTTGTGTTGTGTTTTTATTTTATTGTAAGGCATTTTTTTCTGTTTATTTTGGTGTACATTAGATTTAACCAAACATCAAGAAAACTACCAGAACTTAAAATTAGCAGTTTTATTTTTATTTTTGATCAGAATTTTTAACACACATCTTTTCTCTCAGGTTTTGAGCTCTAAGCTGATGCCCACTTCTGATGATGAAATGGCAAAGACCAGTGTCAAATCTTTCTGTGAGAACTTCCTCAAAGCAGGAGGTCTCAGGTAACATCTGCTTTTTCCCCACTTTCTCCCTACGCGATCTCCACATGTTGATAATACTGCAGTATTAATGTGTCTGTATGTCTGGATCATTAATTATCTCTCTCCGTGTCTCAGTCTGGTGGTTAACGTCATGCAGAGAGACTCCATCCCGTCTGAGGTGGACTACGAGACCAGACAGGGAGTCTATTCCATCTGCCTGCAGCTGGCCAGGTGCGCCCTCATTTATCAGTCTGACTGTCTTCTTTTTCTCTGTTTATCTATTTTAGTTTGTATTGTTCTCTTTTTTTCCCTCTGCTCCTCATGACAGTCAGGTTAATGATATTGCTTTAAAGGGGTAGTTCACCCAAAACTGAAATCTGTCATCATTTGCTCACCCTTCACTTGTTCCAAACCTGTTTGAATGTCTTTCTTCTGTTAAACACAAATGCAGATATTTTGAAGAAAGCTGCAAACCTGTAACCATCGACTTTCATTTGTTTTTTCCAACTATGGATGTCAGTGGTTACCAGATTTCAGCTTTCATTTGTGTTCAACAACAACAAAAATGAAACTCATAAACATTTGAAACTTATTGAGGCTGAGTAAATAGTGTGTAAACCTTCATGTTTGCGCAAACTTTTTCTCTTAAAGGGGTCATGAGATGAGAAACCAATATATAATTGATGTTTTGGTATATAAGTGGTCATTAATGGTATTATAAAAACATCCTGTAGGTTGCTCAAAAAAAAAATTCCCTGTTAGTCTAAGAATGTATTATATTGAAGCCCATCTGCCACAATGACACGTTGTAAATGTGCCACTTTATTAGGTAATAGTGTTTCAAAACTCCTCCTCAACACTCACGTTTATGTCACTGCCTGTTTAGCTCCACCCACATATTCAAGCTAATGGCTAAATAACAAGGCAAATGCAGGTCTAAGCAGAAACCAAATGCTAAAGATGACCTGAAGACAATGGGATGCTTTGCAGTGCCAAGCTGTTGAAATAACTTATTTTTAAATGAAATTCCAGAAAGAAATTGTGCATTCGTTTATTCTGTACCTACTATTTTGGAACCGACAGTAACGTCGCACCACACAAGTGTGACTAACGCCCTGTTCACATGGGGTGTCGGTGTCAACACTTGATGGAAGGTGTGTCTGAAGCTCACACTGATGCGATTTTCATAGTGACGACAGTCAATCACATCCAGATTAGACTACTACACAAAAAGGCAAAAAGTAGCAGTAGTGTATAAAGATGTATATAATGATTGATCATAAAGCACTGGGTGATTACCAACCATGATAATAAGTCTTTCCTCCATTTTGACAGAACGCTGTTTTCTGGTGTTGCACGGACATCATTGGCTAGCATCTGCACTAGTATTTGCATAAAACGATCAGATTTGCCATTGCCTGCCTACATTTTTTCAATTTCTGCTATGAGCAACATACTAAACGGGACTGAACGGATCCAAAATTCCGTTACGGTAACGATTGGTGTCACTCCATTCAAAATCAATGGGAAGCATTAACACAGACGCCCATGTTCACCATTAATTTATTACAGATTGTTAAATATGTCAAACATACATGCATCAATTTGCATCGATGGACACACAGCTTTCTTTTCAAACTTTGGGACCTAATCTTTGAAGCAAAGTTTTTAAAATTTGCAAACTGTTAGGCATGACCTCAGAGAACAGTAAAAAGTAAAAAAATAAAAGCCAGTTGATAACCCGTTTAATACATTGTCATAATTATGACACTGATTTGTAACACAAGTAGTTTAGCAGTTCACTGCCGTTAGTTGTTGCACTTATTTGTGATTCATTCACAGAATGTCTCCATTACAAACTATGTTGGGTAGATTGGGCTTTAACATTGGATTTTTTGTCTTGCCCTGCAGGTTTCTACTGGTAGGGCAGGCTATGCCTAGTATCCTGGATGAGGAGTTAAGCAAGGATGACACTCTGTCCTCTCGGCCGTTTCGTAACGCTGGCCGTCAGAGCGGCCGTCAGCTCTCTGTCTGTGGAACGCCTGAAAAGTCCTCCTACCGGCAGGTGTCCGTGTCTGATAGATCCTCCATCAGAGTGGAAGAAATCATCCCAGCTGCGCGTGTCGCCATACAGGTGTGTGAGACTTTTTGATGCTGCCTTACTTTTTTCCTGGATTTGTTCTGACTTCTCTGATTGGTCATTTCAGACAATGGAGGTGGGAGACTTCACATCCACCGTTGCGTGTTTCATGAGACTCACCTGGGCAGCAGCTGCAGGCCGATTGGACCTGGTTGGCAGCAGTCAGCCAATCAGAGAGACGACCAACTCTCTTCTCCCGCTGGGCGTCCGCAGCAGAGTCAGCAGCACAGGTAACACCCTGGGCAAAGATTAATGGCATACAAAAGGAAAGTTTGTATTTACATAATATACAGTAGTCAATATTTGAAGTGGATCAAAAAAGACTTTTTTAAATTGTCTCAAGACAAGAATGGGTGTTGTTCAATAGTTTTCATCTATTGACAATTTTCATCAACTTTTTTTGATCCACTTCAAATGTTGACTACTGTATGTGTGAATGCTGCGCATATTTATTATGTATATATAAATACACACATCCATGTATACATTCGAGATGTTTATTTATATTCAAATATAAAAATATAATACAAATTTATATATATTATATATTTAAATTTAAATATCTATCTAAATATTTTTATTTTGTGTAGTTGAGGTTTTGTGTTTGTGTTTGTGCTTAAATATTCATATCACACCCACATATTATGTAAAAAAAAAAAATATATATATATATATTTTGGATTAAATTAATTGTCATTTGTCCAGCTCTTCTCTTATTAGTCAGAAGTTTGGGATATCAGGATTTTTTTGGTCATACTTTATAATAATGTTCAATTCTTGCCATACAAAAAAAAGTAACTATGACATTTGTCGTAATAAACTCCCAATTTGTCTCTTATTAATATTAAGGTAGTAGTGTATTGGGTAGAAATAGGAATGTCTAACATGATATTGCAGAATTTGTGCTTTATAAGGGCTGATTTAGGCATGCTAATAAGCAGCTAATAGTGTGAACTGGTCCCTATACTGAAGTGTTGCAGAGTTTTGAAACTGTATAATTTCCATGCTGTTAGACTCTCCAGAAAAACAAAAAACATTTTGGCCCATAAAACATCATACAGATCAACTGATATGCCCAGCCTTGCTAATCGTGATGATTTTTTTTTTTTTTCCGGTTTGCATCTATGTTTCAGGAAGTAACTGCAGTTCCAGCAGTGAGGGTGAGGTGACCACACTCCAGGCTGGCATATGTGTCAAACAGCTGTTTGTGTCCATCAAAGACACCATCATCGCACGAGAAGCGCTCTCTTTACTCGTCACATGCCTTCAGCTACGCTCCCAACAGCTATGTAAGAAGAAAAAAAACATGCTCATATGTAGAGCTGCACAATCAATCAGTAAAAGATTGTGATTCAAACACCCACAGGATCTGATCAATATGTTGATTAAACCTTTGACAATCACAGCAGTACATTTAAAGAAGAGAGACACATTCAGAGGGGGCACTCATCGTGTCAGCTATATCTTTTTAACCACTATTATTATTTCAGTGTTACAAATATTCCGACTTTCAGTGAACTGGGTTATAAACACTGATGTCTACAGTATCTGCTTGATCCAAATCACTGTTTGAAAATGAATTGACGCTTCAAATTGAGGTTAACTACAGAGGCAGTGATTTTGACTCTTTATAAATTCTGTAAGTTAAATATTTTAAATAAGTACTCTCACATTTTCTAAATAACTTCATAAAATATGATGACAACGATTGACATTCAATGCTTAATTCTGAAATCTCAGTAGAAGCTTTGAGTATAAATATGACATGACAAAATTTCAGTTCGGTCCAGTTTTATATGAATGGTCAAAATGACAATTTTAGTAGTTATATAATTCTGGTAATTCCAGTGTTAAAGCAATCTCTAGTGATCTCTGTTTTAGATTTTAAAAAAATCTTGATTTTCAGTTTATCCAGAATTTTGCATCTCTACTCGTACACAAGATAAAGTCAGCAAAAATTAGAACATTCACAAATTCTTTGCTTGTTCTTCTTCAAGGTTCATTTTACTCTCTGCTGTCTGTGAACGATTTCATCATTGATATTCTGCTGGGCTCACCGAGTGGAGAGGTCAGTGTCTGTTACACCTAAACACGTTATGAAAGGGATATTCCCCCCAAAATGAAAATACCGTCATCATTTACTCACCCTCCACTTGTACAAAGCCTGTTTGAGTTTGTTCTGTTGAACTACATGTTCTGTTGACGAATTTTAAAACTGGTAGCCATTGACTTCCATAGTAATTGTTTTCCTATGATGGATGTCAAAATATTTCTTTGGTGTTCAACAGAAAAAACTTCTGGGTGAGTAAATTTTTATATTTGGGTGAATTGTCCCTTTAAGTGCATGCCCTCAACTCTTCCTCCTGAACAGATCCGGCGTGTTGCGTGTGATCAGCTGTACACTCTCAGTCAGTCGGATACTTCCGCGTACCCGGACCTCCAGAAGCCCAACCTCTTCCTCCTGAAGGTGGTCCTGACAGCACAACTTCCTCTCTGGTCGCCCACCAGCATCATGAGGGGTATCAACCAAAGGTCAAACACAATATTTGTATTTGTTGTCTGCATAATGAAACCACTCATACAGAACACGTCTTAGCGTCTAAAGAAGCAAGATGCATGCATTTTTGAATATTTTTCAAAAAAGCACAGCAAAGAATGTGAGGGTATCTGGATATAGTTCCTATGAGCACTTGTAAACAGAAACATGCAACGCTTGTCCCTCCTCTGAGGTTTTCTAATTGGCCCAATGCTTTGGAACTGACACTCATGAGTGGTGCTATGTGTAAAGTTTTAATTCTTTTAACTTGATACAGCTTCTTCAAAATGAGGCACTCATGTGCAGTGCGTTGCAAAAGACACCAGACACTAGTGATGGGAAAAACAAGGCATTCAAAACACCATCTGCTAGGGACACCTGCTGGTCAAAACCATGTAAATGTGACAAAAAAAACAAGCAAAACATGCATTTGAATTGACTTTTTAACTCTATTGTCTCACTCAAATCGAAGAAACATTGTTTCAAAACAGTAATGGCGTAGCAAAACCCCATTTACTGAAATCACATAACCTTGCCAATTTGATACACACTGAGAAAGCAGTCATCGCTACAAGATGCAAGCGTAATGGTCACATTTGTCCATGCATTTAAATAATAAATAAACAGTTCTGTGTGAACAAGTCCTACTATTGTAATAGATCTTGATGTGTGAGCGGGCAAAAGCTGGCACTCATTTTGCAAAAAGCCAGATAAAACATGAGAGTTTGGAGAATTCTAAAGTTTTTACTGTATGATGGAGCCTGTGGGAATTCAGATAGATTTACTCTATAATAAGTTGTGAAAGAGTGCCATTTTCTCAAATATCAGCACACAAGTGAGAGCAATAAGTGTAATATTAAATTTATGCAACATTTTAGATACAATATTGTCGGTTTTTGTAATGAAAATAGTTCCGGGGCAAAACATTTGTGCATCTTTGTTATTTAATTCCTTAATTAAGTAATTCTTGAATGCTGTTACGTCCTTTTAGATGTTAATAATAAACTAAGGGTATTTTGACATAACGTATAATAGTTTAGTGTGTGTGACCAATGGATGGAGAAAGAATAACTGACAACCGGCAGCTAGCTCTCTGCAACTCTCACAAGGTCGCCCACTGAAGCTAAGCAGGGCTGCGCCTGGTCAGTACCTGGATGGGAGACCACATGGGAAAGCTAGGTTGCTGCCAGAAGTGGTCTTAGTGAGGCCAGCAGGGGGCACTCAACCTGCAGTCTGTGTGGGTCCTAATGCCCCAGTATAGTGAAGGGGACTCTATTCTGCTCAGTGAGCGTCGTGTTTCGGATGAGATGTTAAACCGGATGAGATGTTAGGTCCCGACTCTCTGTCGCGTCCTTTGAACCCTAGCATCCTGGCCAAATTTGCCCAACGGCCTCTGTCCATCATGGCCTCCTATATCCCCATATCATAATTGGCTTCATCACTCTGTCTCCTCTCCACCAATCAGCTGGTGTGTGGTGTGCAGTCTGGCGCAATATGGCTGCTGTCGCATCATTCAGGTGGATGCTGCACACTGGTGGTGGATGAGGAGATTCCCCCAATCTGTAAAGCGCTTTGGGTGTCTAGAAAAGCGCTATATAAATGTAAGGAATTATTATTACTATTACAACCAAATATCACTGCAATTGATTATTTATTGCCCATACTTCCAGTGAAAACAAGTGAAAAATATTGTACAATAAATAAATGATAATTTACCTGTTGGAGAGGAGGTAGTTAGAGGTGCTTAAATCAAAGAAATAAATATAACAAAACATGCTAACTGTATTAAACAACCTAATCTTAATATCGAAAGAAAAACATGAGAAGAAACATTTTTCAACGTATCAAACGTCTTAACTAAACTACTCTAACTAAAAAACAAAACATACACAAAACAGCACACTCTCCTGAACCTAATGAAATAATACAAAAGTGAATCTGAGTGTTGTACATGTATATCGTGTGACTTGCTCACTTCTACACCCACTCCGAGGTATTACACAAAAAGTATCAGTGGACTGGATGAGTTCACAAACAAGCTCATTGCAATCTCAATAGGTTTTAGACAAGAGCATTAATCACAAACCAAACGAAAACACATTCTCTTCGACTAGTCCTCACAAGAGAAACTGTCCTCCCAGAGACCCACAAAAATCAAAGAAAGTGTGAGAGCGAAAGCGCGAGATGGAGAGAGAACGAGAGAGATCGCCATTGTTTGGGCTGGCTTTTTAAACGCTATGCCAACCAGCAATTTGTGGCGCGAACCTAGCGTTAGCGGGCATCGTCATCAGCACGAAATCCAAATCCTCCAATGCTGTTCGTACCTGTAATACACGCGTAAAACGGCACACCCACATACAAACAAATACGCACATACATAACCCCAAAGTACGTTCTGCAGGGGAACGTAACAAATGCGTTCAATGATCTATTCATTAAGAAATTAACTTTTTTGATTCTAAATGAATCAGCTATTGTGAACAAATAATGTATAGCTAATGTATAATGACAAATATAGACAAAATGAATCTCAATTTACTGTACAAATTGTTTTAATACCAGGTTTACAAATAGTTAAGATATTGTTTACGTAGACTGGAAAGGTTGTGAGGTGAACACAAAATAGTGAACTAAACTGATGGTCATGTTTTTAGGTTGCTTTCACAATGCACAGAGTATTTTGACCTGAGATGCCAACTGCTGGATGACCTGACAAGTGAGTGTTCTGCCTTATTTTCACAATAAATATATTATATAAATGGCATTAATGTCACAAACAAGAGGTATTTTTTGACCCTTTATTTTATATGAATTTACAGTTTTTTCCAGTATTCTGTTTATTATAATATATAAAGTTTATTGTTGTAAAACTATTTGTTATTGATTATTAACATTAAATTGATTCTTATGAGCAAAGGACATTTTTTAAATTTAAGGTTTTTTTTTCTCCTGTTACAAAAATTGTGTGATCTTTAAAATTAGCCTATATAAAGTAGCATGAGGTAACATCATGGACTCTTTCTACAGCGTGACGGGGAAGAAACTTGCTCTTAAACGTCTAGCCCAGTTATTGTTAGAAAATTTTGTTTAATTTGTTCAATTTATGAGAAGTTTAACTCAACTTTTGGTCACAAACTGTCTAGTTTGTACAGAATTTTTGCTTGTTTTATGCTAAATGTCTGCTTTATAGAGTTTCTTTTTCTGCTCTATTAATATATATAATTACATTTTTAATCTCTTATCCTCATCAAGACTGCTTTGGTTTTGACTTGGAGTAGTATTGAGAAAGTAAAATAAGTGTTATATATTTGAATATGTTTAAAATGGATACATATTTTTGCGGTGATGCATCAAACTGTATAATATTATGTTATCTTTCATGGTTGCAGCTTGAATTTTTTTTATACATTTGTGCAATCCGAAGAAAATGCTTGAGGTCACTTGTTAAATAAAAATGTTTGTGAACCCTGCTTCACTGTCAGAAATCATTCTAATATTCAGGTTTGCTGCTTAAAATATTTTTTGAGGAAATTTTGAAACTTTTTAAAGATTCTTCAAATAATAAAAGGTTAAATAGACCCATTTTTAGATGAATATGTAAATATGTGCTGCTATTTTTTTAACTCGATTACAAAATAATGTGGAAGAAATGTGTTTTTCTCAGCCTCAGAAATGGAGCAGCTTCAGATCGGGCCAGCAGCGATGCTGGAGGATGAGATCAGCTGGCTGGATAATTTCGAGCCCACCTGGACCACAGAGCTGGAGACCAGTGAGGCCGACAACATCCTGCTGGCCGGACACCTGCGCCTCATCAAAACCCTGCTGTCCCTCTGCGGCACAGAGAAAGAGCAGTTCGGTCAGACATTTCTCTTTCATCTTCACTGCTGGATATTGATATGGACAGAGGACTTATATCACATTATTTTTTTATGTTTATTGGGATAAAAACATCAAAGATGATAATTGATATGTATTTACTAAGAGTCAAAAACAAGTCCTGTATCTTTAGAGAGAGTTCTGCATTTTAAAATGTGGGTTGCATCATGGGACATAGGAAAGTGTAGATTACATGTATAGATAAGTATATTAAAGTGTAAATAAACTATATTAATATTGCAAAAGTATGATTTCTTCCTCATTCTGTCATAAAAGAAAAAAAAAGAACGTTATTTCAAACACTCCACTTATGTTATGTTGTAAATTTGGAGTAAAAGTATGTCAGTAAGTCAAAACTTGACTCTTTCGTACATTTATTCATTGTACACATTGAAAGTACTTACCTAAACACTTCCAGACTACGTTTTATTATCATCTGAGTGAGAATACTGGGATGTTTTTACTGGGATGTCACAAACCATAAGATATAGGCCATCTCTATGTGCAGGTTCAAATGTGGATTAAAAACATTTCTTCCTCATTTTTTACCTCCAGGTCCTTCCCTGATTCAGCAGCTGTTGGACGACTTTCTGTTCAGAGCCTCTCGAATCATCCTGAACAGTGACAGCTCCACTAGCACTACAGCGTCTATACACGACTTTCACCCCAAGTAAGAGCTCATGAACACCGGTGTTGACGGCAGTAAAGATATTTCAATATGTATCAATACTGAGATATTTGAAATGATACTATATTGCTTTTCCACATCAATATCTGTTGCTCTTTCTCTGAAAACAACACATTTCACATATTCTTTTTTCATTTTTCTTTTCTCACTCTCCTTTACTCTCTCATTCACTCACTCTATTCTTTTACTCATTCATTCACTCTCTCATTTATTCACTCATTCACTCGCTCGTGGATGCACTTATTTACTCACTCTTTTATTCACTTATTCACTCTCTTTTCACTCATTCACTCACTCTTGTATGCACTCATTCACTCGCTTGTGTATACACCCATTCACTCACTCTTATTCACTCAGTCTTTTATTCA
>CAIGQW010053582.1:1809018-1835910 GCA_903798125.1 Danio choprae
TCACTCACTCAGTCTTTTATTCACTTATTCACTCTCTTTTTCACTCAATAACCCACTCATTGTATGCACTCATTCACTTGCTCAGCAAAAGTAAGAAAATGGAGTAAGGGTTCAGAAATTGTGTAATTAATATTACATGTAATATTATAGCTAAAATATGCTGTGGCAATTTTTCTCTGCGTTCTTGAAAATTATGTCAATTATCAGTATCTTTAAAGGTATCATATCTAAAATAGTAATTCAAGTATTGTGACTACAGTAATGCACATATTCAGACACACTTATAAGCAAGCCTCTAAATCTGTATTTAGCAGTCATGCGTGTATATTTGTGTGTGTTTCAGGTGCAGTACAGTCAGCAGTCGTCTGGCGGCGTATGAAGTGCTGGTCATGTTGGCTGACAGCTCTCTGACTAACCTGCAGCTCATCACTAAAGAGCTGCTGTCCATGCACCATCAGTCTGACCCGTCCCTCACCAAAGAGTTTGACGTCAGTCTCTTCATCCGCCTCAATAAATCTCATTTATTAATCTTGCATGTGCACGCATTTTTGCCTGAACTATGGGTGAAATGCTACAGGTGTTCTTACATTCCTATTTTTTTCTAATTATAAATAATAATTGAATTTATGGGAACACTATTAACTGGCTTATTATTTACAGCCTATTATTAAGATATTGGCTTTTTATTTATGATTATGAAGTACATATGTAAGATCTTATTCTACATTTCTAATCCTACCCAATACCTCAACCCAAGTCCTACTTCAATAAATATTAAAAAGCAGCAAACTAGTAGCAAGAATTGTACCTTGAAATAGTGTAACCTCATTTATTAAAAGGTAGAGCCACAATTTGTTCAGTAAAACATGGTTTAATAAAAAAAGATAAAAGCAGGTTTAGTTTTCCTTTTAGCTGTACTGAAATTGTATTAAACTGAATTCAACACTGATGTACATCACAAACCACCATTAGTTTGTGTACCATTACACCCTTATTATGAATGTCTTTGGCAAAAACAAAAATGCAACTTGATCATCTGAAGATCATCTGAAACCACGCAAGTGTAAAAATCACTTACTCTAGATGGCCACCTTTTCACCAGAAAGTGAACATAAATGCACATGAATTGTATTTGCTTTCTTAGAAAACCTTCTTATACTTTTCAGAGTGATTGTAATGTGTTGTTGATGTTTTAATAAAGGTAAACGTGTAGCTTTCATACAGTTTTTAATCAATCAGATTTGTAAATTCAAAAGAATGAAAGAATATCTTCTATTTAAATTCAACAATTAAATAAAATGTCTTAAAAATAATAATCAATTATATTTGTGTATGTAGTTTTTAATATAAAATAAGTTTCTCAATTGTTTTAAATAATATACCGGGGTAAATGCCGTAAAAACATAGTGACATTCAAATTGTTTACATTTTCACTTGTTAATGGGCAATTTCTGATCCAATGGTTTTTGTTTTTGTTAATAGTTAATTAGTTTAACAGACCTGGAATTGGAGCGGTAAAGGAAAAGTTGACTGGAAAGCCCTTATATGGAGATGTTTTAAGCATAATTTATGCAAAAGACTAACTTCATGGCATGCACATAGCTACTCATTTAGAATAACTACAAATTAATTGCATTAGAAGGAGGTTAAAAAACTAAATTTGGGAATCAGCCTTCAAGTTCTGCTGTGTGTACAAATACTAAATAGTTCATGCTGTCATCTCCACCTTTTTGTACTTCATGGAGAAAATGTCAGTTTGTTTTAACTCCCATGTTCTGCTTCATAATAGCTGTGTTCTTGCATTAATTAGTGTGTGTTTGTGTGTTGTCAGTATCTTCCTCCTGTAGACAGTCGCTCTATTTCTGGGTTTGTGGGTCTGAAGAATGGCGGTGCGACTTGCTACATGAACGCAGTGTTTCAGCAGCTCTACATGCAGCCTGGTTTGCCTGAGGTAAACTAAGCACTACTGCACAGTGTTGGCATGATGATGAATGGTTAGCACGCACTCTCTCCACTAGGGGACGCACTAATCTCAAAGTAAAGACACTGAAATGGAGACTGTGGATATTGTGGTTGTTAAATTGATTAAAAGTGCTATAAATACAAAACACATATGACTAAAACACTATGAAATGACAATGAATGTATACAAATTTAAATAAACACAATGTATTTAAATAAAGTGTTATAAATAAAATAACTAAAATAAAATAACACCAATTTATAATATAAAACTATAAAAGTATATCAGTGATACTAAAATAACTTGCTAAAAGACATGTATAATGTTACAAATTTAGAGTAATAATATTGTTGTTTTTTTAAATAAATGCTATGCTATTCTTTTAAATGTTCAGTTCATCAAAAAAAGTGGCTTAGTCCCTTTATTAATCAGGGGTCGCCACAGCGGAATGAACCGCCAACTTATCCAGCATATGTTTTACGCAGTGGATGCCCTTCTAGCCGCAACCCATCACTGGGAAGCATCCATACACACTCATTCACATACATACACTATGGACAATTTAGCTTACCGCGTTGCCCCTAAATTTAATTAGTTTTACATAATTTAAACTGGAAAACTACTATTAAAATTTGTATAAATATGACGTTTTTACTGTATTTTTATGACTTTGTGAATGATAGTTTATATATATATATATATATATATATATAATTTAGTATTTTTTATTATTATTCTCCAGTATTATTCTTTTTTGTCTTTGTATGTAGTCATCTTGATAATATTTTTTGCTGTTTTTATATTAACCTGTGTGTGTTGTGTAGGGTGTCCTGTCGATTGAAGATGACACTGAAAACCCAGAGGAGAGTGTCTTCTGTCAGGTCCAGTCTCTGTTTGGTCACCTGATGGAGAGCAAGCTGCAGTATTATGTACCCGAGAACTTCTGGAAGGTGAAGATCCACATTTCTGATCTTTCGACATGCACACACTGTGAACAGAGTTAGATTCCAAATGCCTGAAATAATGAAAGGAAAATGTTGATGTCAGATAATAAACTTTTTATTTGATCTGTAGATTATTAGATACTCTGGAGCATTAAAGGAAAATAATGTATTGAAAACCCTCCATATTTAAAAATGTGCTGTGTAAATGTATTTGAAATTATATTTTAATGTATACCTTATTGTACAGTAAGCTACCTTTTGAAGTAGCAACTATTTTAAAGTTAGACCTGATAAAATAAATGACTAATTTTATTATCATTTCTATACTTTTGTTTTGTTTTTGTCAGTACTTTGATTTAGATTAAATTATATATTTTCTGCTCATTTAATTTTTTGTTCAAATATTTGAACATTTTTACAACTGAGACTACATGTCTTTCTCAATTTGTCTTGGTTTGCAATTTATATTTATTTTGAACTATTTTACAAAGTAAAATGTACATTTTATTTTATTCTGTAAGTTACTTATAGCCTTTCCTCCAAATTTAAAATAAAAAGGTTGTAATTTAGAGCTTTTTTTAAGTTTTCCAGCATACTTTTGCAAACCTATAGACAAAGCAATATCAATGGTTTTAGCTTCATAGTTAAAGAAATCGATATTTGATGGGGGGAAAAATATTTTTGAGATTTGAAATTGTATATTTTTCAAATAACAACAAATGAAAACATATTTGTTATTTTGACTAATTCTCATTTGACAAATACTTTTTTTTTTTTTTACTCAAACCTTTATTTAACAAATCTGCTAAGCCCAGAGAATCTGAGAATTGTCAAGTGGTCTCTCAAATATTTTTTGTTTTTCACGGCTGTACTGTATATGTTTTTTTTTTTTATTATTAATCTTCGGTGATTGTCCTTCTGTAGATCTTTAAGATGTGGAATAAAGAGTTATATGTACGAGAACAGCAGGATGCCTATGAGTTCTTCACCAGTCTGGTGGACCAGCTTGATGAACACCTGAAGGTACAGCTCACCTCATGTCCCCTACATAGTGCACATGTACAGGCTGAATTGTGTTCTAATGCTTCTAATGGTTTCTTTACAGAAAATCGGTCGAGAGCAGATCTTTAAGAACACATTTCAAGGCATTTTCTCCGACCAGAAGATATGCAAAGACTGTCCACACAGGTGAGGCTGACTCAAAGATTAACATTCTGTCTCGTAGTGTTGTCGCCATATTAGAATTTATATCACCGATACAATGTCTTAAGAAATATTGATACACACTACTAATGTCATTGCCTCAGGAAAATAATAACAGTGTTAATTAAAACTGTCTTAATTTCTTCTTCTCTTTTACTGGTCCTAGCTGAAAAATAATTAGTAGAATTACATTGTTTAGACCCATGTATTGTTCTGATCAATTGTGGCAAATTTAAAAACACAATAAAAAAATATATATATATGTTTTTTCCTTATTTTAATTTTAATCTTTTAATTTCAATATTATTGAACACACTGTTTGTCTAACTGATAGTTAAATACATTATTGAACTAGCAAATTACAAGCAACAACACAAATGAATGCAAAAGAACAAATATCAATACGAAAATGGAAATATGAAAAATAAGAAAACTGATTAACGTTGTTCAGGTAGGTCTAACAGTAATTTTGTCTATTGTTATTGATTTACTTTAACGACTGTTGTCACTTTAAGAATATTTTTTCCCACAACGATTTACATTTACTTTCCTGGTTACTTAAAATTTGAGCAAACAGCTATGCTTTCTGAACTGAAACCGCACATGGGGTTCACAGCGTTAACTAAAATGATAAATCCCAAGAAGTTGTAGGTTACAGTGAATTTATAACAGCGTTGTTATACACAACAAGACATGGAGCTGTTATAAATTCACCATAAACAACTACTCCACTGGGATCATTGATTTTATAAAACGGTTATTCTATATATGTAGCAAGGTTTCACAAAATAAAGCTAAGCAAATAACAAGTAATAATATTAATAGAAATATTACTCTTTCACCAAAAAATGTAGTTCCTCAGAAATGTAGTTTCTGGACAAGTGCAGCAACATATTGACCTTATTCTGCGATGCAGAAGTAAAGCTCGTTATTGCGATTGTTTTAGAACTTTCGATTCAGTTGCCTATGGGAGAAATTACTAGGAATAATAAACTGCAGAAAATGTTCAAACTACTGGCTCTACAAACAAGTGTGTTCATGACTACACATAAAAAGAAGAATAATGTAATAAGAAAATATCAGTTTGCAACATCAAGCAGCATAAGGAGCTGTTTTTAACCTCTAAATATCAATGGAAGTAAGTCTTGAGCCAAGTCTTGAGCCAAAAGGATTCCAATGGCTGTACCTGCTCGTACGTCAAGAATAAGGTCAATACACTGGCACTGCAATACTGACGTATTGATGTCACAGGTGTATGATTGTTGAGTATTTTACAACAGCTTCAAACATGGCTCAGCCAATCAGAGTCAAGAAGAATCTGTTTTATATTGTAAAACAAGGCACTCTGATAAACAGACCAAATGAAACTGTGGTGTGATAGCTATCAATATTATGGAAAAGTTTCAAATATTTTAGTATTAAGTATTGAAATAACGATACTTATGACAACATCACTACTGTCACAATGTATTGACCCTCAGACTTTTTACTGTTGTTGGCAGGTATGAGCGTGAGGAGACCTTCATGGCTCTGAATTTGGGTGTGACGTCCTGTCAGAGTCTGGAAATCTCTCTGGATCAGTTCGTCAGAGGAGAAGTGTTGGACGGCAGCAATGCGTATTACTGCGAGAAGTGTAAAGAGAAGGTAGAGTCTGAAGTGTTCTCATTGGTAGAGACTTCCATGAAAATGTATATCTACACGTGTCTTCACTCAGTGTGTTTTGCAGAGAACCACTGTGAAGCGGACATGTATAAAGTCCCTGCCCAGCGTGCTGGTCATTCACCTTATGAGATTCGGCTTCGACTGGGAGAGCGGACGCTCCATCAAATATGACGAGCAGATCAGAGTAAGTGTCCAGCATCAGCTTTGTAGTTCACATGTCATGTAGTGTTGGGTGTAAATTAATTATTAATTCATAAATGCATAGATCATGTGTGGTCTGTAAGATTTCTGAAAAATCTATTGTGTTGCTTTCCATGGTCCCATGCAGTAAAAACAGTAATATTGTTACAGTTTAAAATAGGGCTGCACGATATTGGGAAAATCTGACATTGCGGTATTTTGTTTTTCTTCGATATATATTGCGATATGAATACAGATGTCTTGCATAGCTCTATTTGGAAAGAAATCATTAATTTAGATTGATTAGGGAGATTTTTTTTTTTTAAGGGTTTGAATCGTGTATAAAAAAATGTATAAACATATTGCAAGCAAAAAGTATTACTATAGAGCAACAAAAAAGAAACATAAGCTTTATGGTTTTACGTTTATTCAGGTACAGAAATTGAATAAAGTAATGTAAAATAACACTTTATAATCTTCATTGTATTAATAATTCAGCAACATTATTCTTCATTAAAGTTACAAATGTACTTTTTTCTGCTTGAATGCTTTACACTCTCTTGAAATGCCTTTAAAACACATGCAAATGATAGTTTCACTCTGTTATTGGTATACTTTGCAGTGACTCCACAAATCTTATGTATTCTCAACTGTTATGCTGATCAACTGTAATCCCCAATTAACATTGCATATACTGCGATGTGACTATTGTGGACACACACATTTGCGATGCTAAAACGATATATTGTTCGGCCCTAGTTTAAAATAACAATTGTTTGAATATATTTTTAAATGCTGTTATTTTCAGCATAATCACTCCAGTCTTCAGTGTAACATGATCTTTAAGACATTATTGCTGCTAAACATTTCTTATTATTACCAGTATTGTAATATTTTTATGGGAGGGACAACACATTTTCATTCTTTTTTTTTAACTTTTTATTTATCATTTTTCTTTTTTCCAGAACAACCCCTTCCCCAACAATTTAACCCCTTACAGATGAGGGAATACATAAACAGAATGATATTATAAAATCTTTTAAATAAAATAAGAAAAATAATACAAAATAAATAAAAGGTACTTCCATCATAATTACTTTTCAGGGGAAACATTTGTACATTAAGTTACATCAAGTTATTGTGGTACATTGTCGTTACCTCAAATTACATTGGTGAAAAGTAACATCTTAATATACATATCTAAATATGTTGTAATACTTTTCCACCTCTTCAGAAAAATATCAGTCTTTATTTGTAGACATGCAGTCATTTTTTCCATTACATAGACCTGTTGAAGTCTCTGAATCCTTTGGAGAACCTTCCTCCATCCAATGTACTGGTATCATTTTGCAACCAGTAATAATAAACAAATCTTGTTTTTTCATTAAACATTTCTTTGGACAGTGCTCCCAGTAAGCATACAACTGGATCGAGGGTTATTTCTATATCTAATATCTTATCTATTTATTTTTTAACGTTTTTCCAAAGTTCTTGAATCTTAGGGCAGTCCCAATAAATGTGGGTATGATCTCCAATTTTACCACATTTTCTCCAACACAAAGCAACAGATGGTCCTTTTACATATGTAGAAATTACAAAATGAGTATTAAAGTACCTCATTTTTACTTTCCAATCAAATTCTTTCCATAATTGACTATTCCTTTATGACATCCTTCACATAACTCAATCCAGACCTCATCCTCGATTATGGTATTTAAACACATTTTCATTCCAAGCTAAAAATAATGGTTATATATGACACTAAAATGACAACAATGGTTTATATGCATTGTTTATATTATTTATTAAAATATTAATTTAATGACATATTTAAAAGATTCATATTAAAAATTGCTGCTCTTTTAATAATTATCACTAAACTTAGTAACTTAAATATAACTTATTATTTTATATATATATATATATATATATATATATATATATATATATATATATTATATATATATATATATATATATTATACTAGTACAGAGTAAAGATCAAAATAAGTATTTTAATTTTTTTACATAGATATTTGTGTTATTTCACTCATATTTTGACTTTATATTTTTACAAAAATGATTTAGAATATTAAGGAACACTTGCATCTAATATCTTTTTATGCATATAATGTCTCTTCAGTAAATGAAATTTTAATGTGTGTGTTATAAGCTTCAATCATTTGTGTTCACTTTCATATGCTTTCAGTTCCCGTGGGTGCTGAACATGGAACCGTACACTGTGTCAGGAATGGCCCGTCAGGATTCCAGTGCAGATCATGGAGAGAATGGGAGAGGGGGTGAGGCCGGATCCGGGGGGTCACCTCGGAAGAAGGTCACCATCTCTGAGAACTATGAGCTGGTGGGAGTGGTGGTCCACAGCGGACAGGCCCACGCTGGACACTATTACTCCTTCATCAAAGACCGTCGGTGAGTGTTTTGAAGTTTGTGGGGGTTTTGGATGATTTCTATGTGTTAAGTTACTGACCTGGGTCAAAAGACTACTGAGTATTATGATTCATCAGACAATAAATTGTACATCTGATCACTTAAAAAAAAATTATTTAATGAATTAATGAAGGAATGAATGACTGAGATGAAATGTATGTACCCCAGACTGTAAAAACCTGGTGAGTCGATAAGTCTTTAGTTTGTTTATTAAATTGTAATGGCACAGTGGCTCAGTGGTTAGCATTGTCACCTCACAGCAAGAAGGTCGCTGGTTCGAGCCCCGGCTGGGTCAGTTGGCATTTCTGTGTGGAGTTTGCATGTTCTCCCCATGTTCGCGTAGGTTTCCTCCGGGTGCTCCGGTTTCACACAGCTGCGTAAAACTGCTGGTATAGTTGGCAGTTCATTCCGCTGTGGCGACCCCAATCAGGGACTAAGCCGAAGGAAAATGAATGAATGATATTAAATTGTATATCATAACGGATGTTGTAACCTTTCACTGAACAGTTTATTTAAAACTGATCAAAAAACATTTCACTCAGTGGTTTCAAATATAATAAAATTTCTACTATTACTAAAGCTCACTGATAGAGGATGAGTTAAGGCTGGTAGGTAATTTGTGAGGTAAAAAGTCAAGTATACTGTGTCTGAGATGAAAACTAACCTTTGCTAGTTGTGTTTCTACGAAATGACAAATAAATCGAGAAAAAGAAGCACAACATTTGTGTTAAGTTTTATTTAGATTTTTGCAAATACTAATATTAATATAAATACTCTTTCTCACCAATGTCAGTTGCATTTAAAGAAAAGTCATGTTGAATAAAAAGTTTATGTATACAACTATATTTGGCTTTATTATTTAAAATATGTGGCTAAGAAATAACTAATTATTGAAAAAATAAATTGGTGGGGGAATGTAAAAAAATTGTTCCACTATCCATCAGGTTTGGTGATCCTAAGTTTCATATAAGTTGGTGTTTAAAAAAAACTCTGTAGAGCAAAACTTAATTGACCAATAGCAACCTTTTTTTTTGTTTGTTTGTTTGTTTTTTAAATACGCATATATGTGTTGCATTAGCCATTTTTAATTAATAAATAATCTAATGTTAAATTACCGAAATGTAAACCTCCTAGGGTCTATATAAAATGTTGGTTTCAGGTGATTTTTGACTGACTAAAAAGGTTTTGATTCTTTGACCTACCTAAATAATGACTGGGGATTAATACTTGGGTTTAATGCAAGCTAACAAACCCCTAAAATGTGAAAAGTGGTAAGCCATTACAGCGTGCATAATAATGTTACATAATTCTTGTGTTTCAGGATCCCATATGGCTTGTATTTAAACGATACATTAACAAAGTTCTGCAGAGAGTCTATTTCCACAGTGCAGACTTTCCACTTCAGCGGTCGTAATATCTAAAACATAAGCTTAATGTTTCAGGGAGGTCTTTTGCCCCTCTATGTGTATTTATGGGTCTCTGGAGGGCCGTGCTTCTGTTTTGTGTGTTTTTATGAGTCTTAACTCTCCCAGATGCTTGGCAGTGTGATGTTGTATTTATTTTTTGAGGGAATTAAAGAATGTTTGGGCGACCATGATAAATATATCTAATATGCTTTTTTTTTTTTTTTGTTTAGGGGCAGTGCACGAGGACGCTGGTATAAGTTTAACGACAATGTTGTGGAAGAGTTTGACATGAACGACGAGACTCTGGAGTACGAGTGTTTTGGGGGAGAATACAGACCCAAAGTTTATGACCAGTGTAAGTCATTCATATTTCTTTAAATCAGTGTCAAAAGTACATGTACTCAAGCAGAAATATAATGAGAGAGTGTTATTAATTATCAGCCAAAAACAAAAACAGCCAAAAGCATAGTTTGTCTAATCACCTGAACAAAATCATACAAAACTCTTGTAGGATTTTAAATTTATTTGATGTACAGTGTGATTTATTTATTTGTTTTCTCCTCCCCTCAAATGATGTTTATGAAAATGTTGGTCTTTGTTTGAAAAATATCTCAGGAATTTAGTTAGTTATAGTTAGTTATACATTTTAGCTGAAATAGTGGTTTTTACAGATACATAAAGTGCAAGTCAATGGCTACCGGCACTTTAAGAGTCTATATGCAGGCAAAACAAAAATAAAGTGAAACAATTAAATGCGCAAAAAACATTTTTTACAATTATTACCAATTTATTCAAGGGCCATTAAAGTGCAATTTATTTTCTGAAGCAAAGCTGAATTTGCAGCAGTTGTTAGTCCACTTTTAGTGTCATATAGTGTCATAGGGTCCCTCATAAGTCATTCTAGTGTGCTTAATCAGAATTATGAAAAAAAAAAACATTTCAAGAAAATTTCATACCACTTAAATGCAGCCTTAATTAAATCACTTCATTAAATGTTAAAATAAGAAAGTGTTATTAAAAAATGTACTACAATGCAAACTTTAATACATTTTTTGTCTGTATTTTTATTAATGCTTTGTATGTGTTTTTTTAAGATTGTGGATTGAATGTCACAATAGCTGTTTTCATAAATACAGTTTTATTACTGAAAAAATATACATGAATAGTAATTATTGGTGAAGATGAGTTCATTTACTGAAGGGATTCCTTAATGCACAAAAAAGTACATTTTATTAATGTTTTGGCATGTTGTAAAAACAATTGCAGAATAAAAACACCAAATGTACATAAAATCTGACATTTTTTTATGTCAGAACTACAAAATGTACATGATCTACAATAGATAGAAACACATTTACAGAGTGAATTCTTTAATGCACAAAAAAAACAACTTAAATTAGCCTCATCAACTCATGTGTTTAAATAACTGGTCTAACTAGTGGGAAGATCTATGTGACCTCTTTTTCAAATGTAATTTGAATCATTCTGAAATGCCTAACCCAAATTTTGTCCAGACAATGATTTGTTTAAATAACCTCCCAGAAATGAATATTTTTAAATGTTTTTGTTACTGTTACTTTGTATCTGAAAAGTCCAAAGTCATTTATTATAGAGAACAAAAGAGGTTTCCTTGGTTTAATTTCAGTAATTGATGCCAGTTTCCCAGAAAGAAACACTGCTTTATTTGTTAATTATTTATGTAATATTCTCATTTTAAATGGTAAAGTTTGCAGCATTGGATGGAAACGCACAACTATTGTAACCCTTATCCCTATTTATGATCTTCCTATTATTATATTTACATTTTGTCATTAGGTTACACTGTAAAAAATGCAGGGTTCCACACAGTTCATTCGTGTTGTCCCAACACAAATCGATTAAGTTCACTTGACAAATTTAAGTGGATTGAACATAATACAATTACAATCTCAAGAATGGTGTTGTTTCAGCTCATTTTAGTTAAGTAGTTTGAACAAGCAGCAAAATAATTATTTTGAGTGTGTCATGCTATAGCAAACCCTTACCCGGATGTGCGGCGGCGCTACTGGAATGCCTACATGCTGTTCTATCAGCGCATCAGTGACCAGAACTCGCCCGTCCTGCCCAAAAAGAGTCGCGTCAGCATCATGAGGCAAGAGGCAGAGGATCTTTCTCTGTGAGTCTCAATTGCTTCTGCATGAAGGCTTGGATGTGGACTTGGTAAATAATGTTGATAATTCTTGATGTCAGGTCAGCCCCGTCCTCTCCGGAGATCTCACCCCAATCCTCTCCACGGCCACCCAGAGCCAACAACGACCGGCTCACCCTGCTCACACGCCTGGTCAAGAAAGGAGAAAAGAAGGGTCTGTTTGTGGAGAAGATGCCCGCCAGGATCTATCAGGTACAGATTTGAATGTATTATTATTTAGTTATTATTTGTTTGTTTAGGTTTTTGAGATGCTTCTAAAAGATAGTCAAATAGAAATTTATGATATGCCGTGCTTGGAATACATTCCCTTTCTCAGTGAATATAGACACTATATTTTGGAGCATTTAAACAAAACTGTTTTATTACACCATTATATCTGTTAAAAATAAGAGTTTGGTCACCTAACAGCTTTAGGAATAGAAAGATAATACATTTAAATTCAAACTGTTTATTGCAAAAAAAGTAAAAAAAAAAAACTAACATCTCAACTACATTTTATGTTATGTGTTTCTCTTAATTTAGTTTTTCCTGTTTATAATTTTTTGTTTAAAGTATTTTCCCCATCATATTTTAATTAATATCAACATTTTTTATAATTATTTTTAAATGATTTTATATAAAGATGTTCATACCATACCATTCATGCCTCTAAAACATTTTAAATATATATATATATATATATATATATATATATATAATTTATTTGTTCAGATGCTTTAAAAAAAAAAGCTACTAGAAGTTTCTGTATTTAAAAAAATTATAACACATTAGTTTAAGGATTAACTAATGGCTTATTACCTACCTGTTAAGATATTGATGTTTATTGGTATTTATAAAGGACATATTATGTCTTATTCTACATGTATAATCCTACCAAATACCTTAACCGCTTACTACTAGCTTAATAACTATTCATAAGCTGCAAATTAAGAGTTTGAGGCAGAAGTCATAGTTAATAATTTGTTAATAGCTTAAAAATAAAGTGTGACCTAATAAATAATTTAGATTAAGATAAATAAAATATAGATATTTTTTTTATTTAAAATATTCAAATACTAATAATATGATCAAAATTAAAATAAAGAATTGAAAAAGTGATACATTCTTGTGCTCCAGTTAATATTTGTAGATTATTATTTTGAGTATTGCCTTGCATTGGTATTGTTTTGGCAATGTTTGGCATACTTGATTTGTTTGGGCTCTGCAGATGGTGAGAGATGAAAATCTGAAGTTTATGAAGAACAGAGACGTTTACAACAGCGATTATTTCAGCTTCACTATGTCTCTGGCCTCTGTCAACGCTGTAAGCTCTCAGTATTCATTTGATTATTGTCAATTCTACAAGCTCTGTATATTCCCTAATGTGAGATTTACTTTTTTTTTTTTACAGACAAAGTTAAAGCATCCATCATATCAGGCCATGGCAAAGACCAGTCTACAGTTGGCTGTCCAGTTCCTCTTCCACACATACCTGCGCACTAAAAAGAAACTCAGGTCAGACACTGCTTTTGTTTATATAATGCTTCAACTTAAGGGCTCTACTGGTTATTATTATTGTTAAACTGTGACATAAAGAAGGTGGTGAAGAAAAAACTCGACAACCTCACCACACGACAACACCAAATATTATCAATTCTCACACAGGTGAGTGGGCTTCACAAACCAGCTGTAGAAAACACACTCTTTAAGCTTTCTGACACTTGAACGGACACTTGAACCTTTTGCACCGGACACGTTCTTACAATCACTCCGTATCATTAAAATAACTGGATTTAGGTGTGCTTCACAGAGGTGAGTGGGCTTGACAAACCACCTGTAGAAACACTCCGCCTTACTCTAGGACCTAATTCACTGAGCACTAACAGTTCATTTATATAATTAGCACTTCTTGTGTGTATTGCCTCTTTTTGTTGAATCTCTAAATGCCTCAATTGTAAGCCTTTGAACAAAAGCATCTGCTAAATGACAAGGTAAATGTAAACAAAAATCAATAATAAAATATGTATTTTATAAATAATAATGTAAAAATAAAAATGTATATAGCATTAATATAGATAAAGTATAATCTACTGTAGATTTGCATTAAATATGAGCATGAGCAGAATTTCAAGTAAGTAAAGTATAAGTCTTTTTCTCATGAAGTCATCTGTGTATTTGATCAGCGTGTGACTCTTGTGTCTTGTCTCTCAGGGTTGACACAGAGGAGTGGATCGCCACTGTGGAGGTTTTGTTGTCTAAGAGCAGCGAGGCTTGTCAGTGGATGGTCCAGTATCTGGTGGCACCTGAAGGACGAGAGATCATCAAGTAAGCATCATGTTCAAGCTCCAATGCACACTGGCAATAAAACCAGCATTGTCTTTTACTAGTAAATGTTTGAAGAAAAGAAAAGGACAAGTCACATAATGCTACAAATTCATGTGCATGACTATTAAGCCCAATTTATACTTCTGTGTGGAGTGATTGCCTTATTCCATGGTGAATTCTATAGCAACTTTTCATTTTCCATTGAACTCACTACATAATGCAATTACAGAAGAGCAGAGCAAAATTATCAAAAATATTTTTTATTTGAGCAAGATGCTAATGGTCTAATCTGATTCAATGCTTTATGCTGTGCTAAGTTTTTAATTTTGACCATTTTGAATTTTTGCAATTTAATAACTTAATAAAACTTACACACATTTATAATTTCCTGACGTTTGCAAAACATGTGTACATTTCATTCTAACATTCTTATTTTTATTAAAATTACAAAACACATGAGTTATGACTCCCATAGTGGTCAAAATGACCGCATGCATTTCAGTTGTCTGCTACTTTTCCCCCATGACTTTAAATATGCATGTCTCTGTTGCTTAGCAAATTCCTGCTATCAAAAACATAACTTTAGTTTCGATATGTCTTTCAAAACAGCATATTCAGTGCTGCGAAAAAAGACCCTGCTTGAGAAAGTGAAAATGAGACACGGACATTCGCGGGTTGTCTAATGTAGCCTAACTATACATTTATAGGCTGTATTACCAAAAAGATCATATTTTTAGGGTGATGACTTAATTAAATAAGATGACAGACATTCAAATCTTAATTTTAATATCTCAATAGAAGCTTTGAATGCAAATATGACGTGATAATATGACGTCTTATATGAGAACGGTCAGAATGACCTCTGTTAATTATGGTAGTTATATTCTGGTATCTCCAGTGTTAAGAATTCTCCTACCAGACCCCTGGAGATCAGCTTAATGGATTAAATTAATGAAGCCTATTTACAAAAAAAGTGAAGTGTTCCTAGAGTGGAGTAACAACTACAGTGCATCCGGAAAGTATTCATAGCGCTTCACTTTTTCCACATTTTGTTTATGTTACAGCCTTATTCCAAAATGGATTAAATTCATTTATTTCCTCAACATTCTACTCACAATACTCCATAATGACAATGTGAAAAACAGATTTTCTGAAATTGTTGCAAATTTATTAAAAATATATATATATTTTTTTTAAATCACTTGTGCATAAGTATTCACAGCCTTTGCCGTGAAGCTCTAAATTGAGCTCAGGTACATTCTGTTTCCTCTGATCATTCTTGAGCAGCTTAATTGGAGTTTCAGCAGCTTAATTGGAGTTCACCTGTGGTAAATTCAGTTGATTGGACATGATTTGAAAAGGCATACACCTGTCTATATAAGGTCCCAGGGTTGACAATGCATGTCAAAGTACAACCAAGCATGAAGACAAAGGAATTGTCTGTAGACCTCCGAGACAGGATTGTCTCGAGGCACAAGGCTGGGGAAGGTTACAGAAAAATGTTTGCTGTTCTTAAAGTTCCAATGAGCACAGTGGCCTCTGTCATCTGTAAGTGAAAGATGTTTGGAACCACCAGGACTCTTCCTAGAGCTGGCCGGCCATCTAAGCTGAGTGATCGGGGGAGAAGGGCCTTAGTCAGGGAGGTGATCAATAACCCGATGGTCACTCTGTCTGAGCTCCAGCGTTCTTCTCTGGAGAGAAGAGAACCTTACAGAAGGACAACCATCTGTGCAGCAATCCACCAATCAGGCCTGGTAGAGTGGCCACTCCTTAGTAAAGGAATTTGCCACAAGGCATCTGAAGGACTCTCAGACCATAAGAAACAAAATTCTCTGGTCTGATGAGACTAAAATTGAACTCTTTGGAGTGAATGCCAGGCGTTACGTTTGGAGAAAACCAGGCACCGCTCATCACCTGGCTAATACCATCCCTACAGTGAAGCATGGTGGTGGCAGCATCATGCTGTGGGGATGTTTTTCAGCAGCAGGAACTGGAAGACTAGTCAGGATAGAAGGAAAGATGAATGCAGCAATGTACAGAGACATCCTGAATGAAAACCTGCTTCAGAGTGCTCTTGACCTCAGACTGGGGCGACGGTTCATCTTCCAGCAGGACAATGACCTGGCTTGACAAAATATCAATGAAGTGGCTTCACAACAACTCGGTGAATGTCCTTGAGTGGCCCAGAGAGAGCCAAGATCTAAACCCTATTGAACATCTCTGGAGAGATCTGAAAATGGCTGTACACGGTCACTTCCCATCCAACCTGATAGAGCTTGAGAGGTACTGCAAAGAGGAATGGGCAAAAATTCCCAAAGACAGGTGTGCCAAGCTTGTGGCATCAGATTCAGAAAGACTTGAGGCTGTAATTGCTGCCAAAGGTGCATCAACAAATTATTGAGCAAAGGCTGTGAATACTTATGTACATGTGATTGTTCTGTTTTTTGTTTTTTGTTTTTTTATGAATTTGCAACAATTTTCACATTGCCATTATGGGCTATTGTGTGTAGAATTTTAAGGAAATAAATTAAATTAATCCATTTTGTAATAAGGCTGTAACATAAAACAAATGTGGGAAAAATGAAGCGCTATGAATACTTTCTGGATCCACTGTGTGATTGTGTGAGTGTAAGTTTGTGCTCATAATCATATAGGAAAGAAATCAACAGCACATGTGTGAACTATGGCCACAGCTGCTTTCTGTCAGTCTGAATGCTGGTGTCTGTGCAGGGATGTTGATGTGTGGAGTATGTAATTGTGAATAAGAGATGCCTGGCATGTCTAGAGGTGTTCTGGGGGAATGCAGTGGGCGGCTCTGCTACACAATTGGTGGGTTGGTATCGGATGGTAGAGCTGCCCCAATCACACCACACTTCAGCCATGGCCAGGGAATGTTCCACAGTGTTTTATGATCCAGTTCTGACAGACTTCCAGCAAAACAAGCAATCATTTCCCTTATCAGTAGAGACCTGGAGCTGTAATTTTGCAAACACTTCGTTTTTTCCTTGGAAGCAACAATAGAGCTGGCTCTGCAGGAAGAGTTTCCACAGACCTCCCAAACAGCCCAGATATGTCAACATCCTAGCACATATTCATCCAGAATCTAGAAAACCAGTTTAGATTCTTCTCAACTGCTGTTTTCTACTTATTTGCACATGTTTGAATTCCCAAAAACACTTTGACTTTTTAACTTTTTTTATCTTTTAAGATTGTTCTTGAGACAGAGCAAAAAGAATTTAAATAAAATAATTGTTTTTGTTTTTTTAGACATTGTAAATAATGTCTAACTTCTCTCAATAATGCAAAGGGTTACAATACTAATACTAGTCATTTATAAAAGGGTTCGGTTCTAGACTGAACATTTTTTCAGATGCAGCTTTGATGCCACTATCAATTGACCAAATTCAATGACATTCCATTATACTTATACCATATATTTCAGGCTTTAGAAGTCTTAGATTTTTTTTTTTTTTCGTTAACATTGTGAATGGACCATGTGTTGTTTCTCTGCAGGATCTGTCTGTTGGAGTGCAGTGTGCGAGAGGTGCGTGTTGTAGTGGCCACTATCCTGGAGAAGACCCTAGAAAGTGCTCTCTATTTCCAGGATGCTGGGCTGGACTGTCTGCTGGACATGCTGCTGTCTCTGCTGGATAAAGACGTCCCAGACAACTGCAAGAACTGCTCTCAGTACTTCAGCCTCTTTAGCAACTTTGCTCAGAGGGTGGGACTTATTGTTATTTATGAAAATGTACAAGAAGCTAAAAGAAGTTTCGGTAACACTTTAAAATAATTGTCCATTAGTTAATTTATTTATTAACATAAGCAAACAATTAGTAATACATTTATTATGGTATTTATTTAACTTTGTTAATGTTATTTAAGTTAGTTCATGTTAACTCAGCATTAACTAATGTTTACACTTTGGATTTTAAAAATGCATTAGTTAATGTTGAACTATGATTAATAAATGCTTTACAAGATTATTCATACTAACTTTAACTAATGGACCATTATTATAAAGTGTTAGTGAAGGACTACATTGTTCTAAACTGATTTATGATTTATCAATTTATGAGCAGGTAATAAAAAGATCAGTTGTGCAAAGAATGTTTTTCTTTAATAAAAAGATTTATAAGCAATAATAATAATAAAGAGATGTTTTTGTTTGGAATATAAAAGTTTACTAGGTATTAAAATGCATTTGCTTCAAATCATAGTTATTAATTATGTAATTATTGCTTATTAGCCTATTCTTAAGATGAATACATCATGCCAGACACAGGTTATTGTGGGAGTAAATTATCACAGAAAACATTTAATTGTAATTATAATTAAATTCCAAATACACCAAAAGTTCCTCGGCAAAATGATTTCTGAAGTTTAGTGTTCACGTCAGGCTGTATTTAAGGTGACTTAAAATAATGAAAATGTTTGTTATACCGTTTAAGATTTTCTATGATTGTTAATGTTCTAAAACTTTTTATGTTTCAAGTGTGAGTTAAACAATCGCATTGTTGATCCCTGCTGTACAACATGTATGCAAAAGCTTTATGAATTATGCCAACAAACTAAAATGATCCACTATTGTTGGTGTGTTTCAGGGCTGTGGGCCTTGTCAGCTGCTGCTCAAACATTCAGCTTATCGCCGCATGCTCGTCTTCCTCCTGGGACCCAACCGGCAAAACAACCAGGTATTGTAGACATCCTCTGTTTCACAGCTTGTGAATAGAGTCTCTAATTATTCACCCAGGTGAAATCAGTAATGTCAAAATGAAATTTATTTTGTAGCTCGTTGCTGTTCTTTAGATGATCTTTTGAAGTGAGGATCAGTCTTGATGGCTTGATTGTGTGGCGGTGGCCTGTAATGCATTACATTTTTTAATAACGTGTTGTTGTTGTCAATTTTCCTAAACAAGCTCTTTAGGGTCTGAGCCACACTAGACTTTACAAATGCATCAGACCAGAAACACAAGCCTATACAAAGATATTTCACATTTTGCTGTGTAGCAAAGTTCAAGTTTAGCAACAAGTAAATGCTTGATACCAATAGAAGATCAAAACCTTCCAGTACTGAAAAGCTCATTTTAGCAATGTCGCATCATCCTGTTCTTATCGCAGCATTGTCTGAACAAAATTGAAATGCTCCAAATTAGGGCTGCGCGATTAATCAAAAATGATCGCGATGT
This sequence comes from Danio choprae, assembly GCA_903798125.1. NCBI lineage: Eukaryota > Metazoa > Chordata > Actinopteri > Cypriniformes > Danionidae > Danio > Danio choprae. The sequence continues at coordinate 1,828,502 of CAIGQW010053582.1, forward strand.
CAATTTGACCCCCCACACAATCTTAATTCAGCATCTCTACGATTCAGCCAATTATATTTTCAAGTTCGGGAGAAGCATAAAGGCGGTTGCACAAGTCTTCACGTTGTTTTAATACATTGCTCAGCAATGTGGACCCCTCCAAATAGTGTTAAACAGTGTCACATACTGCATTTATAAGGTATAATTCAGTGAAAAATGTCATTTTTGTCTTAATGTAATGATGTATTTGCGGCCGCGAAATCACACGTGAGCTGTTTGTTTACTACTGAGAGGATGCGAGCGTGCCCGCGAATGATGCATACTTTACTGAACAGAACCTGCATAGGCTGTGAATAACAGGTAATAAAGTTGTAAATAACCTTCAGTTTGTTGCACAGAGTGATCGTTTGGGAGCCGTGCGGAAAGTATGATTTGCATGTGTTTTTTTTTTTTTTCTCAAAGTGACGGCAGCCATGACATGAGCCACACTCGCTAATGAAAGCATTTTAGCATTTTAACCAACAGTAGACCTACACATAGGCCTAATATTATTATTGTTGTTTTACCATATGTTTGAGAATTAACAATAATAATAGCCTTCCCATATTAACCTTTATTTTACATCTACAGAATTGTAAGAAAATTGTGATCTTGATTTTAAGCAAAAAAAATAGTGATTCTCATTTAAGCCAGAATCTTGGAGCCCTACTCCAAATCTTGTGTGACCTAGTGTAACCACTCAAAACGTGCCAATGAGGTCTTAAAATGTATTAAACCTAACCCCATGATTTCTGTATACACTCTCAACATTCATACATGCCTAAACAAACTAAACTAAGGGAGAAAATGGACCAAAACAGCAATCCAAGCACATCTGATCTTAATGGTGTACTGCTTATATTGTGTTTCAGCATCGGCGCTGGAGTTCAGCCCAGGCTCGAGAGTTCCTGCATCTCCACAACACTCTGGCCTTCATAGTGCTCCACACTGACCTCACATCTCAGAGGACAGAAGGTAAAAGCACATTTCTGAAAACCAAATCTGCTAATGATGGCATAAATATGTAATGAGAACACATTCGGTCTGCTGTGCTTTCAGCTCAAGGAGTGTTCAAGCAGGCCTCATCAGGTCTGGTGGCTCCGTCTTCAGCCCTCCTGCCTCTCCATCCAGACATCAACACTCTGCTCTTCAAAGCTGATGGACAGGCGTATCTCATGGAGGTAATTATCTCTCTCTTTATCTCTCTCTATGGCCCTATTTACAGCTGCTATTAAGGGTTGATTGGATGACAGTTAGATGATGGAAACATTGATGTACACACATGATGCTGAGATACGTCTCTTGTTCACTTTTTGACTTGTATGGTTGTTCTCTCGGAATTTAAATCAAAATCTCGACTTGACTTGACTTGATCTTTATTTCCATAGTGCTTTATAGAATGCAGATTGTGTCAAAGCCTCTTTACATAGGTGATCGGGGGGAAGAAAACTATTTCAGGTTTTCATTTTTCATTTAAACATTTCAATAGTTTTCATACTGTGCAGCTCAAAATATCACTTTTAAAACTATGATGTACTCATTTTCAGTCGACATTTGTTAGTCATTGGTCATAAGTGTCAATTCTTTTAAATCGAGATTTATCCATTAATTGAAATAAGCTTTCCATTGATATATGTTTTGTTAGGATAGGACACTTTTTGGTTAAGCTACAATTATTTGAAAATCTAGAATCTCAGTGTTCAAAAAAATCTAAATCACATTTGTTGTTGGCAGAATGAAGTGCTTAGCAATACACTTTACTAACAAAAGAAAATAATTGATACATTAGTATTATGATCTTTCCTTAATTTTAAAGGTTTTGTTATGAAAGAAAAATCAATAACTATTCAATGTCTTTTCGGCGATTACCAAAAACTCCATATCTTTGCCATTGTAACAAATTAAGTAACCAGAATGAGGATCCATCGAATGAAACTTGCATGATCCGAACAGTTTTACATGTTATATTCACCAATATAGATGTATCACTAGTAATATTTTGTGATATTTTTCATATCACTTAGGTGAGATTCAGAGTTTTTATTGAGGTATTCGTAAATCCACAGAATAATTTTTAAAGCTTATATGAACACGTTTTTTTAATCACACTGATGAAAAACCATTTTAATATGAGGTGCAAGCAGGACCTGTCTGTATGTATCGCACACTGCTGACCGAGGCCCTTGGGGTTTTTTTTCCAGGTAATGTTTGCCATGCGTGAGTTGTCCGGCCCTTTGTCCTTTCTCATCGAGATGATCACGTACAGCTCCTTCTGTAATGAACCTTTCTCACTTGGAGTCCTGCAATTACTCAAGGTCGGTACACTACTACTTTAAATGTACAGTATATTAAAAAATATATTGTTTTATGTATTGTTTATTCTTTATTGTAGACTAAAAATAAATATAAATAATAAATAAATGTATAGATAAATAATATACAAATCCAAAGCAATTTCAGCCTACCTCTAGTTTTCTACAAATGCAAATGAACCTGCAACAATCCTTCTTATATGTTCTTGCAAATGGTAGAATCATCTGGAAACGGCTCCTCCTCACGAACTAAAGAACGTCTTTCAGATGCTGCTGGAAATCCTGGTAAGTATGACGTCTGTGTGCGGTTGAATATTGTTTTTGAGTGTACTATAATGATGTAACGCTTTACTTTAAACTTTTCAGATGGTAGAAGATCCCCTGCAGTCTCAGAGACTCAAATTTGCTTTTGAATCTGAAAAAGGTCTTCTGGGTAAGAATCGGATCACTTGGTTCTTTCATTTTAGGATGTATAAGATCAGTTTTGTTTTTACTTACATTTTCTTTTCATTCATTCACAGCTTTGATGCATCAGAGCAACAACGTGGACAGCAGTCGCTGCTACCAGTGTGTGAAGTTCCTGGTCACACTGGCACAAAAGTGAGTGTGGTATTCTGGGAAGGGCTGGGAGTTGATTCTTTGATCCCAAGCTCGTTGGAATAGACTGCTCTTTAAGAGCCTTTTAAAATTAAAAGGAAGTAATCAATAATGTGACTCTTGCTTTGATATCAAAACATTTCCACAGACAGAATCTTTAAGATGATTCAATTCAATGAGCAGGTTCAAATGCCCATTTCAATGATTCTTTAATACCTTCTCATAATTTCTGACACCTGGTTATGGTATGTCATGCTAAAACATGGCTACTTATTATCGTTTGTTTAAGTTTATAGTGTTTGTTTTCTTTTCTGTGATCCTAAGTATCGAATAACAAACAACTTACGGATGCTGATTTCTTAGAGTGGTTTTCTACACTAAAGTTTTGAATCACACGAAATATGTAGACATTAGCCAGGACATTATCCTAAAGTGATGCAAATCTTTTCAAAGTTCACAACAAGTTCCAAAATGCAAATTAGATGCATTCCCATTACGTTGTTAGAGTGGCTGGCTGTAGTATTGGTAACCTAGTAACCAACAATAAACAAGGCAAGCTAATGGAGACAGCTCATTTGCTATGTTTCCATCCAAAGATGTGAATTAAGTTTCTAAACAAAACTGGAATATTGCATAAAAGATTTGCGAATAAAGCACCGTTTCCATCAAACAAAATCGTCACTTCCTGATTTCTGATAAATATCAAAAATAAAAATGGAAGTTGATGCGCTAGGAGAAGCTGTGTGAATTTTTTCTTTATTTAATAAATAACTTGTGCTTCAGAAGACAATGCTAACGCAATGATCGTGTGGTGGCGTTTAAAGGCGTGAGACGTGGAGCACAAATGCTCTTGACAATTCTGGAGGTAATTAGTAATATAGTAATTAGTAATATCATAACACTTTATCAAATAAAACATTTATCCTCCTCAGTTATGCACATATGTTTTTTATGTGCATTTTCAAAAGTTATGCACATCAACCATTTTTTTATATCCAAAATGTGCATAAAAATAGGTGGATGGAAACATAGCTATTGTCACATGGGTGTAATGTTTGCTGCACTGCAGCTTCTTCAGCAAATGCGTTTCAGTCTCCCGTTATTAACATTTTTTAGTCCAAAACCACCTCAAATCATTATGAAAACTCTTTTGCGACTGCGATTTTTATTCAAAATTTGATATTTTGGTCACTAGTTTCTCATACAATGCTTCAAAATGTTCAGTGTGATGAAAAGCCAACTATAGATACATCGAGTACGTTTACATGGACACCAATAATCCGATTTGAATGCGATTAAGACAATACTCTGAGTCTACCATGTAAACAGCAATTTTTGATTAATCCGATTAAGGTCATAATCAAACTAAAAAGAAATCGGATTAAGACATGTGGAGTATGCCGATGTTAGTCGCATTATTGAAGTGCAGTACAGACATGTAAACACCTTTATTAAACTCTTACCATCGTGTAGGATTTTCGCTGCATTTGGGACAGAATAGTCTATACACACGGCTGTTTGACACCATTCTCTGCACCTACCGAGTCAGTGAAGGACCACAGACACCTGCACCGACAAATGCGGACATTTTTTCCCCACATGGTGTGCAGTATAAAATTCCATTAAAACAATTAATGATGATTTGAAGTTGCTTAATTGTAATCCACAACTAAAGGTTTTGAGTTCCACTCTGAATGCAAAAGAAGATGACTGATGTGTGAGTTTTTGTTTGCTAAAATAGTGCAGAAAGTCTGCCACTGCTATAACAGTTACATTATATATTATATAACATTTACACACATCTGATCAACAAACCTTTTTAAAATGATGTAATTTGATGGGTCTATTTCAGCATAGTTTGTTTAGTACTTTTACTGTTTGCATCTGAACAATTAATATCTAATTTGTTATGCTTCTAGTAATTATGATTGTCTATGATAAATGAAGCATTCTTTGATATATTGTGATTGATGAACTGTCATGAGAGTTAAGACTTAAGAGTCCCTATGTGTTTGTTAGATGCTCTCCAGCTAAGGATTATTTTAAGGAGCTCTCAGGACACTGGAGTTGGGCAGTGCAGTGGCTTCAGAAGAAGGCAAGAGCAAACACACACACACACACACACACACACACACACACACACACACACACACACACACACACAACTTCAGTAGGTGTTTGTTTTAAAATGGCATTTACCATTTCTTTTTTATATCTTCTGTTCTGCTCTTACAGATGTCTGAGCACTACTGGACACCCCAGAGTAACGTATCCAATGAGACTTCCACAGCTAAAACCTTCCAGCGCACCATTTCAGCACAGGTACAGCACTCACTCTCTGAGAGGAATTATACTGTGTTTACATCATCTCGTTACATTAATCGGAACCAATATGCGTCATGTGTTAAGCTTGCAATTGCAAATTACTATGTGATGTTGAAATCTTGATGTCATGCAAACTGATCAGTATACAGAGATCATTTTTGTTGTTATCATTTTGAACTTGATTTATTTGTTTTTTATTTAAGTTTTAACAGTTTGTTGCTATTTTTTATTTCGATTTTATTGATCGTTCTTTCGAAGTAGCTTTCATTTATTTGCATTACATTTTAAGTACTTTTACTACCTAAACACATCAGCTGATTACCAAGGGAACGTTTTTTAGTTTGAAAAGTTTTAAATAATCTAATTATATAGATTTTATTGATCAAAAAGAAACTTGTCTTGAACACATTTGTGAAAATGTGTCATTTTGTATCTAAAATATGATCTCTTTGAATCTAAAATAAGACTATCAGGTTTAAAGGTAATAAGCTGTGTTATTTCAGTGTTAATTTAATGTCGCTTGAGTGAAATGTAGCTTATAATAGTCTTAAATAGTTTGGTTTTTGTTATTAGGCTTGTAATATGTCAAATTCACAAAGTTTTAATACATTTTGTATTGGTTTAGTTTTAGTGCATTTATAGTTAGTTCATTTATTTAAAGTTAGTTTTAAGTAAAAAACTTGGCTCAGTGGTAGCACTCACAGCAAGAAGGTGGCTGGTTTGAGTCCCAGCTGGGTCAGTTGGCATTTCTGTGTGGAGTTTGCATGTTCTACCCGTGTTGGCGTGGGTTTTCTTCGGTTTTCCCCACAATCCAAAGGCATGCACTATAGGTGAATTGAATAAACTAAATTGGCCGTATGTTTCCCAGTACTGGGTTGCAGCTGGAAGGGCATCTGCTGTGTAAAACATATGCTGGATAAGTTGGCGGTTCATTCCGTTGTGGCAACCCCTGATGAATAAAGGCACTAAGCAGAAGGAAAATGAATGAATGAAAAATGAAAAGTATCAAAACAGGTTTTAAGCTTCAACGAAATATAAAAATCTTTCCCTTTCTTAATTGAGCCCTTTAATTTATTTTTTCACTTGATGTGAAGCAAATCACACACACAAAATCACATCCTAAACTGTTTAAGAATTAGTTTAAGCTTGTTTTTAATAAATTACACACACTATATATTATGTATGTGAACTCCAAAATGATTCTGAATTGAGTGCATGTATGTGTGTGTTTAGGACACTCTAGCTTACGCCACAGCTTTACTGAATGAGAAGGATCAGTCCGGCAGCAGTAATGGATCTGACGGCAGTCCAGCCAATGAGAACTCAGACCGAAGCCTCAGACAGGTAGAGTTCAGTCCATCGTCAAAAAAACCCATCATTAAACAACTTCCACAACTATAGCGTTTCTCTTTCTCTCAGGGATCCGAATCCCCGATGATGCTGGGCGACTCTCGGAGTGATCTAGAAGACGTGGACCCATAACCGCAGCCATTTGTATGCAACAAAACAACACAAAAATGTTCCCTCCGACGGATAAAAAAAAAACGTTGTGGCTCTACAGAGACAATCAGAAAACTGCATTTGATCATGTAAGGATCGAAAGCAGTCAAAGGGCCCGTCGGAGCACTCGCTCGCTCTTCAGGACGCGTTGCAGAAGACGTAAACGAAAAGCGTTATTTTTTTGTTTTGTTTTTTTTTTTACTGGTGGTTAAAACCGGCTGAATGAAATTAAGAGTTGTTCAGTTATTTCGTCAAACTCGACGAGTTCTGTCAGACGAATGGGACTTAATAAAAACAAAGGTTCTCCTTTTCCTTGAGGTTTTTACGCAGAAAACTACTGCTCCACAGTGCCAGACGGGGGCGTTTTAAAAAGAAATCCGAAATCAGCGTGTATTTGCCAATGTAATTACGTAGATACTGTTCATGAGAAATGTAAAGATGTGTTCCATACGTGTAATTTCAAATGTAAAATAATATTTTTAAGAATCCTTTACTGATTTTTCTTTATTATTTTATTTTTTCTGGATCTGTTTGAGAGGTGCCTCAAGTCTATTCGAAAAAAAAGGAAAGAAAAAAACACAAAACGAATGAAAGAGGAACTTGCCAGGTCTCTGAGAGTCAAATAATCACATTGTTATGTTTTATTCCCAACCCCCC
>CAIGQW010053582.1:1844573-1859006 GCA_903798125.1 Danio choprae
ATATCCATAGTAGGAAAAGTAAATTCTATAGTCATGATTACTAGTTTTCAACATTCTTCAAAATATCTTCTTTTGTGTTTAACAGAACATAACAAACTGGAATGGAACAGGTCAAGGGTGAGTAAATGATGAATGAATTTAAATTTTTGGGTGGATTGATAAAATAAACTTATTTTTAATATATAAGACATTATTATCATATTTGTGGTAACTGGCCAAAACCCAACATCTACTGAACCCTGAACATCCCAGTTAACTGTGTGCAGTGTGAGAGCATCAGTCACCTGTCAGCTGGTGCTCTGGTGGGCATTCAGCACCCGCTCCTCTCTCCTGACCCTCCGTCATCGGACACTGAGCTCTGTGTCCTGTACAACAGCGAGCGACCGCAAACACTCCTGGCCCTCCGTTCACATTGACAGCCACACACTCTTTCTGCCCATCTCTCTCCTGTCAAAAAAGAAATTGCAAGACACACAGTGGCAGATTTAGAAAAAGATTTATGGGGTGACATGAAAATTATAGGGGGTGAAAACACTGAAGCTATACATATATTGCTGCTTCAACAAATTTGCTGTTTAGTTGCATGTTCTCCTTGTGTTCACGTGGGTTTCCTCAAGGTGCTGCGGTTTCCCCCACAAGTCCAAAGACATGCGCTTTAGGTGAATTGGGTAAGCTAAATTGTCCGTGGTGTATGTGTGTGAATAAAATTGTATGGGTGTTTCCCAGTGATGGGTTGCAGCTGGAAGGGCATCTGCTGTGTAAAACATATTCTGGATACGTTGACGGTTCATTCAGCTGTGGCGACCCCTGATTAATAAAGGGACTAAGCTGAAAAGAAAATGAATGAATTTATTTTTGGCATTATTTGATAGGACAGTTGTATGACAGGAAATGAAGTGGGACACGGGAGAATGGGATTGGAAAAGGTCCAGTTGACTTTTATTGCCATTCCATTACATGTGTGGACATGCAGTGGAACATAAAGTCACGTCTCGCAGGACCACAGTGTTACATAAAATAAAAATCATAAATATTAACACAACACTGAATGTAAGACCTATTTCAAACCTGTACATAACTAGCATACCAGAGCAGTAATCTTTCTGCATCCTTGCCAGTGTTTTGATTTCTTTTGTATAAGGCTAATTCTGCTACTGCACAGTTTTACATAATATGATGAACATTGTGTTTATCTTACCAAATAGGGTCTATATGCGCATTTATTGATTGCCGCCTGTTGGTGCCATCAATACAGTGTTGCCAAATATTACTCATAAAAAGCAGACAAAAGCTATCCCCTGAAAAAACTGACCAAATAACTTTAAATGTTGTATTTTGCAATTAGGATATGGAATCGCTAACCCTAATCTTCCTATTCATTAAAGTCCAAATTACTTACTTAATGCTGTCAGTATTAGTATTAAAAAACAAGTCCAATGGTGTGATGCTTATAAATATTGACTATATCTGGCAACATGGAGGAGTGGGAGCTGCGGCTGCATTATTCACTAAAACAAAGCAGTTCATAAGAGTTTTTGTTCAGACTTTGCAAGATTTGTTTTCATTAATTATGGGTATATGGAATTTTATGTCCTTACAATGATGAGCGCCCCTGCTGTAAATCGGTCAAGGAAACTGGTCTATATGTAATTCACTATATTGGCACAGTTGCCTCACAGCAAGAAGGTTGCAGGATAAAGTCCCGACTTCACCAGGAGACCTTACTGTGTGGATCTTGCATGTTCTCCTCATTTTCTTCGGGTGCTCTGGTTTCTCCCACAGTCTAAAAGGCATGCAGTATATATAAGTGAATTGAATCAACTAAATTGGCTATAGTATGTGAATGAGAAAGTGTGTGGGTGTTTCCCTGCTCTGAGGGTTGTACTCCTAGTTCTGGGTTGTAGCTGAAAGTGCATTCGCTGTGTAATTAAACTGCCAGGGTAAATGGTTGTTTATTCTGCTGTGGAAACCCCTGATAAAGCAGGGATTAAGCCAAAAGAAAGTGAATAAGTGGGGTGGCAATGCTTTTTCTAGATCCACTTTTGATTCTACATAAGTTCGACCATTTAAACAATGTTTTTTTTAACCTACCTCCACTCTTTCTCCAGCTCTCATGCCATTATCAGAGAAACTGGAGCAGCTCAGCATCTCTTCAGTGGAGCGACAGCGAGAAACAGCAGTGGAGAAAACTGGAGCAGCTGATCTTTCAGACCAGACTGACCTACAAAGCAGATCCTCTCCTGTAAGATAAAACACACAACACAAAGCAAATCATTTTATTTAAGACTAAACTACACTGATGATATTACAGGCTGCTTGCTAGTATGAATGAAATAAATCAACCCCTATGCCTCTATGATGTTTCAATTTGAAGATATTCCTCTTCGAGTTTGCGTTGCTAGGGTACTCTACATGCTTGTTAGGGCCTGGGAGCATCGTGATGATCCTAAGAGAATGATTGGTTATCGGAGTCAAATGAGCCCACCCCAAGTCTCTATGATATTGCTGTGTAATGATAACAATCAGTGACATTGATACTGACAGCCTATAAGATCCACTTACTTTTATGGGCCATCACTTCCCCATTCTATGTCAATGAGTCATATTTGGGCAGCTGTTGCTCCCTGGGGTACAACTCTTGTTATCCCATTATGGTATATTTTTTTACACAGCCTGCAACCCTCTTCAGATGTGGAAAACCACATGCTTCTACGAAATTCTTACTAGCCACTCACTATAAGTTCATTTCCACTAAGCAGTGGAATTATAATAGTTGACATTATAATGGAATTGACATTATAATGGAATTCATTGCAATGCCCTAATTAAAACCATATTATTACTGTGGTTGCTTTTATACATTATAAAACTCTGCTGGTGACCTCTGACCTGTGAGTGTGGATGTCGGATCAGGCAGAGCCACCACCATGTTGGGTGTAGTGAGACGGTGCGTCAGTGGCAGAGACTCTGGGTTGATGACCTGTTTGACTGAATGATAGCGGAGCTGCTGAAGAACCTCAGCAGAGCTGGAGTTTGGCCTCAGGTTCAGGAGAACTGCTGCTACACCTAAAATCACACACAGAGCAGATGGCAACACGGACACACTGAGACTACCCAACAAGCATTTTTTTGAGTTTAAAAGAAGTCTAATAGACGTCTAAACATAGACCTCTTCAACAAGGCTAAATTATGACTTTCAGTGATAATCTAATATATGTCTAACAACAGTCCAAAACTAGAGTAGTCAACAAATACACAAGATTTGTTTGAAGTCTTATTTGTCTATTTGATGACTAGTCTAGTTTAAAGCTATTGTTAGATGTCTATTAGATTTTTAATGACAGCCCAAATTTAGCCTTGTTTAGATGTCTATTAGATGTCTTTTCAACACAAAATTGCTTGATGTGTAAGTTTTGCGCTTTGATTTTAACCATGAAAATTGGAGACTTTTGCAAATACTCCAGTTTTAGTTTGAAGATCCAGTAGTTGCGTTTTAGTTTGGACACACCAAAATACAGACTTTTGACCACATCTGCCCCATGATTTGCTCTTCAATACCTAATTATGTGTCCTTCCTACAAATGTCAAGAGCAGGGATGCCCAAACTTTTTCGTATGAAGGGCCAAAAACCAAATATCATTGAGAGCCGTGGGCCAAAGGTAAATATACCCAACTATATTACATTAGCCATGGGTTTTTCCTAATAATTTGTATAACATTTCAAAATAAATAGAACAGATTACTTTAAATTGTATTATCTAATGCAGTATAACTTTTTAAATGATAACTTATTGCAATAAAAAGATAAACAATCCCATTTATAACACAGTGGAGTTCAATGCTGAATACACTAGTCAAGCAAAATCTGCCTATGACTTGATTTGCTCACCAAATCAGGTGACAGTATTTACATTTAAACTAAATCTGACTAATTTACACCATTTAATTGAAACATTTAATTTCAGTTAGCTTTTAACAATAAAACAAACAAAGGGTTAAATCAAATTTGAACTGACAATCTTGAAACCATCCCCATCATTCTCCCTCTCTTCTCAGATGGGATGGTGTGCCAAATCAAAGGTTACCATGGGCCAACTTTGAACCGCAGGCCCTAGTTTGGGCATCTCTGGTCTAGTTTTGTTGACATGTATTTTAAGGTCAAAGAAGCCAAGACAGCAGAAAGCACATCATGTATGCTTTCCTTATTTATAAATGCTACTTTGTTTTATTTTTATTGTGGGTTTTAACAAATACAAGTAACTCATTGCAGTTTCAGTGGTCTTAAATTTATGATAAAAAATGCTCTTATCTGTATGATATAAGTCCCATATACAATGACAAAATCCTTAATGGCGTCTTAGTCTCTTGCTTGCACACAAAACATCACACTGTATCATTGGTAACCTGCAGTCAAACAAACTGTACAAGCATAGAAATAGTTACACTGTGCAGTTTAAGTGGTCAGTTGTACAGTCTGTGCTGCCAAATGATGATGTTTTATGTGGATACTGGAACACAAGTGAAGTACAAAGCCTTGTTCCCATAAAATTATTTACAATGTGACATTTGGTTGCTAAACTACTATGAATATTCATTCCAAATGTTTAGCTTTAATCAAATTTGGCCATGCTTTTCGTAGCTACTGCCATTATAATCTGTGTTTGATCTATTAATTGTACATACATATTTTCAGCTATAAAATTATAGCTACTTTATCAAATGTCATGCATGTTGTTTTGTCAAGCTCTTGTAGTGTTTAAACGCTGTTAAAATGAAAACACACAAGTGTAAACATAGCCTCAGACTAATTGATCCGATTCTGCTAATATTATGTAGCATATTGTAATGGACTTAGCATGTATATGTGCTAACCAGCAACGTGCGCGGCTGCCTGGGACGTCCCACTCTTGGTGGTGAAGCAGGTGGAGCAGTCACTGGATGCACTGATGATGTCATCACCCGGTGCGAACACATCCACACAGCGGCCCACGTTAGTTCCCATCGTCCCACTGCTCAATGGCTGGTCGGCAAAATTAACAGCACCTACTGTGATCACCTGCAGCACACAAAAGCGAACAGTAAATGCTTTGGTGATGCACCGATCCTGATTTTTCATGTCTGATTCCAATTGCTGATTTGGAAATTGTCCCATTCTGATACTGATTTCTTATTATATTTTACATTTCTTTAGTAGGCCTCACAGTGGCGCAGTGGGTAGCACGTTCAACTCACAGCAAGAAGGTCGCTGGTTCGAGCCTCGGCTGGGTCAGTTGGCGTTTCTGTGTGGAGTTTGCATGTTCTCCCTGTGTTGGTATGGGTTTCCTCCGGGTGCTCCGGTTTCCCCCACAAGTCCAAAAAAACATGCGGTATAGGTGAATTGGGTAAGCTAAATTGTCCGTAGTGAATGGGTGTGTATGGATGTTTCCCAGAGATGGGTTGCAGCTGGAAGGGCATCCGCTGCGTAAAACATATGCTGGATAAGTTGGCAGTTCATTCCGCTGTGGCGACCCCAGATTAATAAAGGGACTAAGCCGAAATGAAAATGAATGAATGAATGAATGAATTTCTTTAGTATTCAATTAGGGCCTCGCAGTGGCGCAGTGGATAGCACGTTCGCCTCACAGCAAGAAGGTCGCTGGTTCGAGCCTCGGCTGGGTCAGTTGGCATTTCTGTGTGGAGTTTGCATGTTCTCCCCGTGTTGGCGTGGGTTTCCTCTGGGTGCTCCGGTTTCCCCCACAAGTCCAAAGACATGCGGTATAGGTGAATTGGGTAAGCTAAATTGTCCGTAGTGTATGAGTGTAAATGGGTGTGTATGGATGTTTCCCAGAGATGGGTTGCAGCTGGAAGGGCATCCGCTGCGTAAAACATATGCTGGATAAGTTGGCGGTTCATTCCGCTGTGGCGACCCCAGATTAATAAAGGGACTAAGCCGAAATGAAAATGAATGAATGAATGAATAGTATTCAATCAAATGCAAATTAGAAAATTAGGTTGTATAATTCCAATATAATAAGTAAAAACTTTAGTTGCTACACTGTAAAAAAATGATATGACAAAAAGTCATAACAAATGTTTTTATGTTACTTCAATTTTAATTGGATAATCGGGTTTCAACTTAATATTTTTTAGTTATACAACGCTTAACTTAATATTTTTAGTCCGTTTGACTGATGTGAGTTGAAATGACTAGAAAAGTTCATTTGATTCAACTAAAAAACTGTATGCAGCAAGACGACATAAAAAGATCTGCATGAAAGAAAAAAAACAGCAGACAAGATGAATAAAATGCTAATTCATGCCAGGTGGTTGCCCTTACAGAACAGCAGGAATAACTGTGTTTCCTTATAGTTATTGATGGAAACCAAGCAGCTGTGCCAGTATTTAATATTATGCATTACACAGAGTTCATCTAAACAGAAAAATACCAAACTTCTCTATTAATTCATTTATTCATTCATTCATTCATTCATTTTCATTTCGGCTTAGTCCCTTTATTAATCTGGGGTCGCCACAGCGGAATGAACCGCCAACTTATCCAGCATATGTTTTACGCAGCGGATGCCCTTCCAGCTGCAACCCATCTCTGGGAAACATCCATACACACCCATTCACACACATACACTATGGACAATTTAGCTTACCCATTTCACCTGTACCGCATGTCTTTGGACTTGTGGAGGAAACCGGAGCACCCAGAGGAAACCCACACCAACACGGGGAGAACATGCAAACTCCACACAGAAACGCCAACTGACCCAGCCGAGGCTCGAACCAGCAACCTTCTTGCTGTGAGGCGAATGTGCTATCCACTGCGCCACCGTGAGGCCCCAACAAAAAACAAATAACTCATAAATGTAGTAAATGATGAGTACAATTTTCTTTTCAGGTGAACTATCCCTTTAAGCATAGATGTTTGCTGTCGCCTTAAACAGAGATTTTCACCTATGGAATTAACAAATATATCAAACTCGTTTTCCAGGGATTTCCTAAACACAAGCTATTGTATAACGAAATCTGCCATAACACAAAAGTCTACAATATTTTCATGTAAAATTAAAAACATACAGAAACAAACAGAATGGCAGAATAATGAAATATGTCAGTATTTGTTAAAACAGTTCATGCAAATTGTTTTATCTCTGTATTACAGTACATTGTAATGCATATCTGGCGCCCGAGCTGCTTCCCAGCACAGCATGTTTTAATTATTCATCTGTGCTCCGTATCTGGCCTGTGAATGCTTTGTCCACACACGTTGTACTTTACAATTATTTTATGGAAGGTTGTATAGAAAATACAGAACAGAAATTGGCCAAATTAAAATAAAAAGTCAGTTGCCAATCGAACATTAATGAAATACGTCTAAATCTGATTTCTATCCATGGATCTATTGACTCAAGCCACTGTGAGCGTACCTCGGGCTCTGAGGCTGGTGAATACAGACACGCATCATCGTTATAGTTTCCCGCTGCAGCAATAAGCACTGCGCCAGACTCAACCATTTTCCGGCAGGCGGTGTTGAGGGTGCGACTGAAGCCCCCCACAAATGGCAGCAGCAGGATTACAGGACTGACAGGCTGAGAGGTCAGAGATGACTGGATATACTCCAGACCTGCAACAGAAAACACATCAATATCATGAAATATATTCAAAGTATAAATATAAATATTCTAAAAGTCATGAACACACTTTCTTTTATCCAAACATTAAGCATACAAAGTAAAATCCAAAGCATAGATTACTGAAAGACAGCACGTGATGAATGACAAAACCAAAACAATATCCTTATGGCTAATATCGAAAAGACAAAAAGACCCTCACATTTAATTACATTCAGCTTTTTTATTAGCATATAATAATGTTGTATTTAATGGTTATTATAAGATTTATTGTTACTTGAAATCAATTCATCATTAATTTAATACATGAATGATGAATATTATATTTTATATATCTGAGTATTTCCCAGTAATGGGTTGTGACTGGACCGCTACGTAAAACATAAGCCAGAATAGTTGGTGGTTCATTCCGCTGTGATAATATATTAATGCCTTTCTTTGAGTTTAAATACAAAAAATTAACATAGCATAAATAATAATTTATAAATACACTGAAAGCATATTAAATGCAAATAAAGTGTCTTAAATGTTTCAGGTCACTTTTATTCAAATAAAATATAGGTAAAATAGTATTCCATTAACATGGTAAATTTGATTACATTTTAAATCATTAAAAACGTCTTGTTAAAAGTTGTGCAAACCTACTGGTTTGAATTGAATGATGTATATAATGATCTATGTTAACAGAGCCCTAATAAATTCTTTATATACATCATCGAATGATTCTTGCTCTAAAAATAGCTGACAAGAGTTATTGGCATATAAAATATTGTTAAAATGAATTATATTTTAGCTCTGTCTTTTGTAAATTAGAGCAAAAATGTTTGATCGTCATTTTATTTTATTTTTAAAATGTTTGTTTGAAAAGGGTACAAGGGCATGATCTAATGGAAAAACAAAATCCATTTTTTTTGGTCTTTTTGGTCTCAATTCTATTTTACAGTATACAATGTAACAATGGGCGGCATGGTGGCTCAGTGGTTAGCACTGTCGCCTCACAGCAAGGTCGCTGGTTTGAGCCCCAGCTGGGCCAGTTGACATTTCTGTGTGGAGTTTGCATGTTCTCCCCGTCTTCAAATGGGTTTCCTTCGGGTCCTCCCGTTTCCCCCACAGTCCAAACACATGCGCTATAGGTGAATTGAATAAACTAAACTGGCCGTAGTGTATGAGAGTGTTTGGGCGTTTCCCAGTACTGGGTTGCAGCTGGAAGGGCACCCGCTTCATAAAACATATGCTGGAATAGTTGGTGGTTCATTCCACTGTGGCGACCCCTGATAAATAAGGGACTAAGCCAAAGGAAAATGAATAAATGAATGTAAAAATGTAATTTTTTTAACACTGTAAAAAATGCTGGCTTCCACACAATTCCTTCATGTTGTCCCAACAAAAATAGATTAAGTTAACTTAATTTTACAAATTTAAGTGGATTGAACAAAAAACAATTAAGTTGTCACAAACAAAACCTCAAGAATTGTGTTGATTCAGTTCATTTTAAATAAGTAGTTTGAACAAGCAGGAAAACATCCTTTTTTTGAGTGTACCTGCCAAAGCTCCAGACACAGTACCCTTGCCTTGGCAGTTCAACACTCGGACACTTTTCACACTGGCACCTCGAGCGACACCCGAGTCTCGTCCACTGACCACCCCTGCGATGTGTGTGCCGTGACTGTCGCACTGACTGGCCTGTGGACAAAACACAGGAGGAGTTGATGAACCAGCGCTTCTCATTAGCACTTACACTAACAAATACACTTTCTTTTACATTGACCGACCTGCCTGTGAACTCTGACCCCGTCCTCCTCTGGCACACTGTTAAAGTCTGTCACCATCACCCTGTCCTCGACCTCACGATGGGTCACCTGAACGCTCGTGTCCAGCAGATAAACTCCCACTTTAGCTCCGTCATCTACACACAAACACACACACACAGATGAAATACAGACCAAGGTATGAGTATGAGGCCGTTTTTACAACTGAAATAGAATAATGAGTGAAGGGCGGGGTTTGTTGCGCTCCTCCTCTCATCTTTTACTTGCAGCAAATTAACGGTTAGAGGGGCGTGGCTTATTAGCATATTTTCCCCTAGCCATCCAACTGACATCATCAGAGAAGGGCTGCCATTCCAGAGCAAAAGCAAACGGGCAGATTTTGATTAAAGATTTTCATTGGGTTAACTTGCAGGGATTAAATGTTCACTATCATGCCCCTTTTTACAAGACGTAAATTAAGTCTCCGATGTCCCTAGAGTGTGCATGTGAAGATTTAGCTCAAAATAACAAACAAATAAGTTTTCATAAGTCTTTGAAACTCCCCCATTTTAGGCTTTGATCCTAATTGTGACATTTTGGTGACTGTCGCTTTAAATTCAAATCAGATTGTGCTCTTTTCAAAAGAGTATGTCAATCAAAGTGTTTCTGCAGACTGTTTTTATGAAGTGTGATTATAAAAAATAAAATAAATACGTTTTTACCATTAGAAGCTGGTTATATTCACAGACTGTTGCCACACAACTGTGTTTAAACCCCTTATATAAAGGACTTTTGCATAATAGGTCCCCTTTAAGACTAACAATGTATGCTAGCAAAATAAACATTAAACATTTTGATTTCATGTGGACTTTAAGGGCCATATTTACAGTATAAGGGCCATATATTAGCATAAAACCACAATAATTGCCGGTGAGAGTGGACATTTTCTCAAGTAGGAGGCTATGTTTCTTAACCAGAATCTTAATAAGATATATTTAAGAATTATAGAGTTACAGGCATGCAAATTTCAGACAAATAACTAATCTTAAAGTATTTTCTGGTGATGTCATTTGACATACGTCATGTTAGTGGCAGCGTGATACTGCTTTAAAAACACAAGTTGTAACATTATTTTCATGAGAGATACAAATAAAGCAAAAATGAAAGTGTACTTATCATCCAATTTTCACTATGAATATTGTTTTTATTTATTTTTAAGTAAACACGCTGTAGGTTAATAATTAAACATTTTTAAAACATTGCAGGCTTTTTTTAACATCTTACAGTAAAGAGAACCCAAGATAGAACATTCCAGAGATGTTATGGGAACGCTCTATTTATATGTAAAGAAAACTTTGCTGGTTAACGTTCCAGGAAATAAAATTAACATTCTCAGATTATTCTGTAATCCAATTTTTTTTTTATAGCTGGGAAACTGCCAGTTGTGTGTGAAAAAGACACAACAGAAAAACAATGCGTGACATTTTGGTCAGATAATGCACTAAATTTCCACAGCTTTAATTACACAGTAGTGGAGGGACTGGGACTTTCAGACTCCATACTGCACAGGATGTAAAGTTATAGTGTATAAGTACAAAGTGTAGCCTATAGAGTGTGATTTGGGACACATGTAAAGTGTTAGCTCACTGGGTGGCGAGTATTTTCCAGTCTCATGTTTGTTCTGAAGGATCCGCTGCAGGTTCCATGGGATGCTTTGGGCAAAGATAGAGGAATCCTCTTCAATGTATTCCACATGGGGCAACTTTACTGCCTGCCAAAAACACAGGTGATGAAATTATGGAAAAACACAGACCATGTTTCCAGTTCAGAGTTGCTTATGTGTGTGTAAATAACTGTCCAAACATTGTTGAATACAAATGAGACATGTAATAATGTTTGCAGATTACCATGTGAAGAACATCGCTGCTCATTTTCACCAGAAACCCGCGGACGGCTCCAGAGTAAGTCTGCAGTATCTCGATCAGGTATCCGCGTTTGGCGGCTTTGGCGCGGAGTCTGCGCGCGGTGCGCTCCACCTGGTTCACGTGCGTCCCGTTCCGCATCACCACTAAATACTGACCCGGCATGCGCCACGCGTCCTGTGCGCAGGGGGGTTTATGTGTCATTCTGATAACCTCTAGATTTCACACGTGCAACACGTACAGTACACTCCACAAATATGCTGTAGTCGTGAGCATGCAATTAAACTTACATTTTTAAAACAAGAAAGACATTCATCCTAATCTTTGTTTTATTATCTGCAACTTCAGAAATAAAATACAATGTATAGGCAGCCTACTGCACATTACTGGGACTTCATAGTGCCTTATTTTACAAAAGATCAAATAATAATCGGACTGGTTTTGTGCTTGCTGCTTTAAAAAAACATACATAAGTATGACTGTATATTTTTCATTAGTGTTTCTCACATAATAAAATGACGATACATTATTATTATACAGACTGAATCAGATAAAAATTTGAACATTTCAATATAATATAGTACATATTGTATATTATTTGTAATATATATTTTAAGTCTTTTAAGTTTTATGGCATGTTGTAAATATGTAATGGGTAATAAATGATTTTGAAAAATATTAATGCATCATACTGAATATTACAAATGCAAAAATTTTAAAAGCATTAACAAATTTCAATAAAACGTAGGCTATTTTATTATTTATGTTTTATTGATTGATGGATTTATTGTATTTTATATTGTATGTCTGCATGCGATTTACGTGTAATTTATTCATAATTAATTTTCTTTATATATATATATATATATATAATTTATTTATTTTTTCCCCAAAATGTTTACCAGCATTACCACAAATCACAGTTACCCAGTTATCTTACCTTGGTGCACCTGTAAAACTGCGCTGATGGCCTGTTCTCTGCTTCAGGTTGAGTGTCATCCTGCAGAATTAGAGACAGGATCATCTCATCCTCGTCCTCAATATAGTCTTCATCACATTTCACAACAGCCACAAAACCCAACAGAAAACCCAAACAGCACACCGTCACGACGCTTCTCATTCTCTGTGCTTTCAGCTCAAAGTATGTGGATGTTTTTTTTCTCTGTTGTTGTTGGCATATACTGAGGCAGAAGCATATGAAGCAGAGAGATTTGGAGATTTATTATTAAACGTGAATCTCTGACTGACTGAAGGTGGAGCGAGCTGAGTGACGTTTCACTGTCCGTGTATCGAACGATGCCTCGTTAATAAATACAGCAGAAGAGGAGTCAGATTACAGTCCACCCACACACATATTACACGCTTAGATTTCATGCACAGGCTTGAAACATTTGCTGAAATGAAACCTGCAACATGAAAGCAACAGTTAGTTAAATATATTGTGAAAACAACAACATACTAAAATGCAGTGAAATAAACGAGATTTTACTACAATTACATTTAATTCTAGTGTTTTTAAGAAAGAAAAGATGCATCTTTTTGTATTATTTTCACGCAAAACCTGAGCTCACATGTCACCTGCGCGCGTCCACGAGACTCAAATATTGCGCGTGTCGGATGCTGCAGTCAAGACAAGACCAAACCAAACATGGATTTACGTCGTCCTCTGTTGGCCATATAGTGGTATATTCATTCATTCATTCATTTTTTTTTTGGCTTAGTCCCTTTATTAATCAGGGGTCGCCACAGCGGAATGAACCGCCAACTTATCCAGCATTTGTTTTACGCAGTGGATGCCCTTCCAGCTGCAACCCATCACTGGGAAACATCCATACACACTCATTCACACACATACACTACGGACAATTTAGCTTACCCAATTCACCTATACCACATGTCTTTGGATTGTGGGGCTAACCGGAGCACCCGGAGGAAACCCACGCGATCACGGGGAGAACATGCAAACTCCACACAGAAATGCCAACTGACCCAGCCGAGGCTCGAACAAGCAACCTTCTTGCTGTGAGGCGATTGTGCTACCCACTGCGCCACCGTGATGCCCTATAGTTGTATAGGTTGTTGTTATATATATTGGATATATATATATAACATATATATATATATATATATATATATTGGATGTTTAATTGTGTCAAAACACACATAAATAAATACTAAAATATCTACATACATATTAATAGGCTATATCATTTGGTATTACATATAAACAATTTCTCAAACATATACAGTACATGCATTTATATATTGTGGGTAATATATTTTCCCTGTGATTAGTAATATGCCTATCGTGCTGAAGATAATGCTCAAGATAATGTTGAATGCTTTGACCATATTAGATTTAAAGCTTGTTACGTGAATGTTGTAATTTTACAACACTCGGTCAAAGGTAGCAATATATGCACATTGCACATTACATGGAGAAATTCCACTTCATTTCTAAGCAGAAATACGTACAGAAACGTGCTGTTCACAGATTTAAGTTTTTTTGTTGTCACAATTTTCAGTCGTTCAAATTTTGTTACAATCAAAATCAAATGATTATAGGTTGTTATTGTTAAGGAATACATTATTTTTGTAATTTGAAAATAATTAAGTAACAATATTCATATAATATATTTTAAAAATGTTTTATTTACTGGGTATTGCTCTGTTTGTCCAAATATCTGCTTGCTGCACAAGGAATGGGTGATAATGTTGAGTGATAAGTAGGGACAATAAACTAGCCAAATGTTATTGTGTGAAATTGTGGAATGTATGAATATTTGCCATTGATTTCATTAAAGTTACATTTTGGGTGCCCATTTTACACCAGTTGATTAGATTTTTTGGGTTCTTAATGAAAAATCTATAACTTATTTTGTTTAAATAAGTTAGTTATTTAGTTTCTCGATTCGTTCCCAGTTACTCGATTCGCTTCATATCTCTTTAAATGCTAATGAGCTGTTGCTCACCCCGCCTCTCTCTTAAGTTGGAGCAGGAATGGATGGCAGCCTACCCATCCACTCTAAATGTAAAACCAGTGAAACACACACACACACACACACACACACACACACACACACACACACACACACACACACACACACACACACACACACACACACACACACACACACACACACA
>CAIGQW010053582.1:1866292-1925689 GCA_903798125.1 Danio choprae
GATAGATAGATAGATAGATAGATAGATAGATAGATAGATAGATAGATGGTTGTTGAGTTGTGACCTTGTCTCAACAATTTTTCAAAAACATAATCTTATCATATAATTTCTTTCTCTGTCTGTTAGATTCAATTAACCCAGCGCTGAACACAGTTGTGGGGGAGTGAATTTCAACTCCTAAAGTAATGAGTCTTGATGAACCTTCAGAAAACAGATAAACACACAGAGCTCGGTGTAATGACAGACACATTGAGTTAGACTGGTCATTTATAGGAGATCGTTTATAGTATCTGTTCACTCAAACAAACAAACAACAACAAAAAAAATTGTACATCTTAAAAGTCTGTCTTCTGTTTATATAAAACATCTCTTGCGATCTCTTATTGAGACAGCTTTATTGAGAGTTTGGAGGGATCCCTTTTAAAATTTATTTTATTCATCAAGGGCTGATCTAAGAGGACAATGGTGACAGTAATTATTATATTATGTTACAAACAATTTTATTTGAAATAAATCCAGTTCTTTTGAAAGTCCCATTTATCAAATAATCACAAGTAAGATGCATTACAAAGAACATGAAGCAAAAAAAATGCTTTCACTATTCATATTAGGCCTCACGGTGGCGCAATGGATAGCACGTTCGCCTTACAGCAAGAAGGTCGCTGGTTCGAGCCTCGGCTGGGTCAGTTGGCGTTTCTGTGTGGAGTTTGCATGTTCTCCCCATGTTGGCGTGGGTTTCCTCCGGGTGCTCCGGTTTCCCCCACAAGTCCAAAGACATCCGTTATAGGTGAATTGGGTAAGCTAAATTGTCAGTAGTGTATGAGTGTGAATGGGTGTGTGTGGATGTTTCCCAGAGATGGGTTGCAGCTGGAAGGGCATCCGCTGTGTAAAACATATGCTGGATAAGTTGGTGGTTCATTCCGCTGTGGCGACCCCAGATTAATAAAGGGACTAAGCCGAAAAGAAAATGAATAAACTATTCATATTAAGAGATATTATTGATTGAGCATTAATATTAATAGATTATAACGAGTAACAAATTAGCATATTAGAATCCTTTCTGAAGGTTCACATGACACTGAAACTTGAATACTGTTACTCAAGTAATGTAGCTTTGAATAATAGGAATAAATTACATTTTGAATCAATTTCATACATTTTAACTGCACATAGAAAACGTACATTTCACAATATTGCATTTGTGATCAAATAAATGCAACTTTGGTGAGCATAAAATACTTCAACAGATCTATTAATAAATCTTTGTTTACAAACTTTTGACCAATAATGACTTCTTATTAAAAGTGTGTTTTTTTTGAAGATATATTCTTTAAAAGAAATGATTAGATGTTACTCTAACCTTTTTTCATCTGGTCTTCCTTCAATCAGGTCCTGTTTTTCAGTCCCACAGAGCTCTTCCTTCTCCTGCAGTATAACAGTCACCTATAAGACACGTAAAACTCCAACTTTAATAACATATAGTGCTATGCCTTAAAAATAAATCCAGCATTAAAAAGTCAGTGTCAGTGAATAAACTCTTCTCCTCAACAAGGCTGCATTTATTTGATAAACACAACTAAACAGTAATAGGAAATTGATATAAAATAACAAATTTCAAATAACAAATTTCAAAATTTCATCTAATCATTAGTGTTTAGAACAATTTTTTTATTGCCCTATAGTTTTGTGGAAATGCATGCATTTTACTTTTAAGAATTGTTTGATGAAAAGAAAGTTCAACAGAAATAATATGAAATTAAAAGAATGTATTTTTATTTACGTTGTAAATTCTTTTACTTTTTTAAAACCTTCATTTACTCTTACTCTTGAACAATTGAATGTGTCCAATTTAATAAATACATTTTTAGTGGTACTTTTAAATGGTACTGCAACCGTTTCCATAAATTGTGAAGCAGCCCAACACTTTTCAACATTGATATATTATTTATATTTTATTCTAAAAATAATATAGTTTCTTGAGTAGCAGATCATCATATTAGAGTGATTTCTGAAGTGTGTGACACAGTAGACTGCAGCAATTATGCTGAAAGTTCCAAAAATCAGTTTTAAACCATAGTAATAAATTACACTTTAAGGTACATTGAATAAATAAGATACATTAAATCAAATCTCTCATTTTAACAGTATTTCACAATTGTATAGTTTTTGCTGTATTTTTGATCAAACAATTGCAGCCATGGTGAGCATGGCTTAAAAACCTTTGAAAAAAATCGTGCTGATCTCAAACGTTTGATCGGTAGTATAAATGTTACAAACATAACTAATAAAATCAATCTATTACCAAACAGTAGTAACACTCTTACCCTGGGGTAACACTGGCACACAGTCCAAACAGTCCCCATGCCCATCATTATCACGCCCATAGCGCAGAACGTGGCGAACACATGAGGCTCCTCTACAGAAATCATGAACATACCCAACGCCACGAATGCCATTCCCAAAACAATGAGCCCATATCGGTACGGCTTGTTCTCTGCCATTGAGAAAACCTAGAAGTCCAGCGGTGGGTAAAGTTAAAGTTCTTTATGTGTCCTTGTGTAGGTGAGAGGGCAGGAGTGACTGACGGTATGCAGGACCAGTAGAGAAGCTAGATCCGGATCATTGAACCTGTAATGGGCCTCAGTCTGGTGACCTTCCCTCAGGTAAAGTTGCATTGAGCAATCCTACTACACTCCTTTCAAGAATGCTGAACTTAGAGGAACACTCCACTTCTTTTTTAAAATAAGCTTAAAAAAAGATTCAACTTTCAATAAAAATGAAACATTTTTTAATCCATTCAGCCGATCTTCAGGACTGGCAGGAGCACTTTTAGCTTAGCTTAGCATAGACCATTGAATCAGATTAGACCATTAGCATTTCGCTCAAAAACGTCAAAAAAAGAGTTTAATTTATTCTATTTAATCCTAATTAAAGCTTGACTCTTCTGTAGTTACATTGTGTACTAAGACCAACGGAACAATGAAAAGCTGCTATTTTCTAGGTCAATGTGGCTACGAACTATATTCTCATTCTGGCATAATAATCAAGGAACTTTGCTGCTGTACCATGGCTGCAGCAGGCGCAATGATATTATGCACATTCTAACTGGTGGTGCAAGTGTAGATCTTGGTGCTGGGGACTATTTTCAGGCGCTGTGTAATTTCATTGCTCCTGCTAGAGATGGCAGTATGGCAGAAAAGTTTCTTGATTGTTATGCCAGAATGAGAGTATAGTTCCTAGCCATATCAACCTAGAAAATAGTCTTAGTACACAATGTAACCACAGAAGTTTAAATAAGAAAATTATCGAAACTCTTTGGTCATTTTTGAGAGAGATGCTAATGGTCTAATCAGATTCAATGATCTATGCTAAGCTAAGCTAAAAATGCTTCCGCCAGGCCCGGGATCAGTTGAATGGATCCAAAAATGGTCAAATTAAACCGCTAAGAACATTACTATTCAGTTTCTCGCATAGACTGATCATTGCACTTCATTAGACCTATATGTATAATATCATCAGTAGCCACAGGTATTCATTTTAACCTGTATGTTTTTTTTCTTTTTTCAAATTTCCCTTCCTGTCAAATTTAATTCATAAATCTAATTCATAAATGGCCAAAAAATAAATATTTTAAAAACACAATTACCAAAACATACAGTGCTTTTCAGTGGATTAACTTTCATAGATTAATGGCAATTAATAAAACTTACATTGTGAACTAGCAATATTGATATTGTAAATTCTCATTTAATATAAACTTTTTATTTTTGAGTGAACTATCATCTTAATAAAAATGTTTTTTTAACCCCCAAAAAACTTGGCTTGATTGCTAAAAAAGATCAACAACTAACACATTGTTTTCATTTTCATCATATGGTGTATTTAAACACACAGGTGATATATAATACACTTCAACAAGATGTTACTAACAAAACATCACAGGAAACAGACAAATGCAGCATTATGTGATACTGTATAGTAATAATAAAACACAAATCAAAAAGATATAGTAGATTATGGTAAGGCCTTTTAAAGTGACAGTGAACATAACATTCAGGAAAGTTAGCTTCAATTCGGCATCATACAACATAATGTAGACCTACCACTGATGTACAAATAACATAGAGTTCAGGAAATGTCTAAATCTTTCTCAAAAACACGTTCTGGTCATTAAAAACAATCAAGGCACAATTTAAGGTTTGGTTCAGCTTATTAATAAAGTGGTGCTTAACTTAGCATTTTAGTCTTAAAGGAACAGTTCACAGTTGTTTTAACATGTATTCCTTTAATCTGTTTCAAACATGAATTTATTTCTTCTGTTGAAGACAAAAGAGAATTTTTTTTTAAATGTTGGTAAACAAACAGTTCATAGTCCCCACTTATTTCCATAGTAAGGAAACAAAAACAACACAATTACCAACATTTTTCAGAATATCTTCTTTTGTGTTCAACAAAAAGACATGCAAAAAGGTTTAAAAACTGTGGAGGGGCAGTAAATGATAAAACAATGTACATAATAGGGTAAACTGTCCCTATAGTGTGCTCTTCGGGTTGATTTTTTTTTTTGTTTTTAAGTAAAGTCAGTAATATACACTACCATTAAGAGTTTTGGTTGAATTTTGTTTAATTACTATTTAGATTTAGTTTTTATTCATATGTATTATCATTATTCATTTATTTTATTTTCGGCTTAGTCCCTTTATTAATCAGGGGTCGCCACAGCGGAATGAACTGCAAACTTATCCAGCATATGTTTACGCAGCGGATGCCCTTCCAGCTGCAACCCAGTACTGGAAAACATCCATACACACTTATTTACACACATACTCTATGGACAATTTAGCTTATCAATTCACCTATAGCTCATGTCTTGTGGGGGAAACCGGAGCACCCGGAGGAAACCAACGCAAAACTCCACACAGAAATGCCAACTGACCCAGCCGAGGCTCGAACCAGCGACCTTCTTGCTGTGAGGCGATCGTGCTACCATGCCACCGTGATGCCATTATTATTATTATTATTATTATTATTATTATTATTATGTAGATTAATTAATTAAATTGATCATATTTACTTTCTAGTCATCAAAAAATGTGTAACGGTTATAAAATATATAACAGTTTCCACAACAACATTAAGATCCTTTTTTCATGTTTTCATTTCTTTTTATTATTCATAGCAATAATAATAATAATAATAATATTTCACAAATTTACTGCTGTTACTGTATTTCAATCAAATAAATGCAGCATTGGTGTAACTACTAACAACAACAAAGACCAAAAACTGGAATGTTAGTGTATGTGTAATTAAATACTGTGGACATTCTAAAATTAATTTTGTTCCCTCAAAAATATTTGTAATCCCTTTCAGTTAATCTGACCTAATCAAAACCCAATAAACAAATATTATTTACAGTTTCCCCATAATGTTTCACCACAGAGTAGGAATGCACATTTCATCGACTGGAATCCTTTCCAGTAACAATTTCTGACATTTTTTTAAACGAGATGCTAATGGTCTAATCCGATTCAATGATCTATGCTAAGCTAAGCTAAAATTGCTCCTGCCAGACTTGTAGTTTGGCTGAATGGATTCAAACATGGTAAAACCAAAATGTAGAGGAAAACAATAAAACATCCTTCAATGTTAAGCTCTTTTTGAACACTGAAATGGTCTTTTGGGGTCTTTCAGATCCCAGCATGAGGAATAAATTATCATCATTTACTTCTGAGGTTACATATTATTTTCACCTGTCTCTCATTTGTTTGTCTCATATAATTACTTTAGGATCAGAAAGATTTCTCTTTGACATTTCGTGTGATTTGAAGTCTTTGGATATCAGCTTCAGAACATTGGAAATTCCGATCCAAACACATCCCTAAAAATGAAACAATCAGGAGTGTTCAGACAAACTATACATGTAACAATTAGTATATACTGTAAGCTAGACTGGACTAATAAATCCATAGCATTAGTACAAAATTGAGAAACTGGATTTTCTTATCAATTAAGGCACTTCATTTTCTAAGGTCGCTTCGGATGAAAGAATCTGCTAAATAATTAGATGTCAATTTAGACAGAAACAGCTGCACAATATATGATAAATATATTGTTATATTCAGTTACCGGTTGATTTGTTTTTCATTCATTCGTCAGTGCTGCTTTTCCACTTGTTTCCCTTTAGATTACATTTTCAGTTTGTATCTAACAATTAGCTTAATTGGCAGATACAGTATATAAAAAGATCAAACCCATCACATTCTTAGTTTCTTAAATAGTGCATGCTGAGCTACATCCTTTCATGCATAAAAAAAAGGTTTAATTACTTGGTTTATTTTTTAATTGCTGAAAACAACTGCCTCAGCAAATATAAAACTAAAAATGTATTTTATTACAGATATCGAAATGTTTTGGATGTTTAAACATCTTAAGAATAATAGTATTTATTTTCATGCACTAGTACTTTAACTTTTTAGATGCTAGTATATCTTATTAGGTATTAGTACTTCAATAGCTACTAGTGTAATTATTCAGATACTTATAAAATATTAGTATTTATTCATTAGATATTAGTTCTTATTAGTAGAGACTGGTATGTACTAAATGCTGGTGCCTTTAAATAAACAGGCATAGAGCCAAAAATCTTACTAGTATAAAAAATAACCTACAACTAACGTTTCAAATAAGTGTATGATTGTACACTTGTGTATTTAATAGGTCTGTGTGTTTAATGAGTTCTAATATTTAATAAATAAGAACTGCTATCAAATGAATAAATACTAGACTGTAATAAATCAAGTACTAGTTATGATTAAATATTGGAATATCTACAACTGGAATATACAGTATACTAGTTAGTTACAATACATATATCTCAATAACAGATCACCATGGAAGTCAATGGCAAAAATGTTTAATATAGTTAGTAGTCACCTTTGAAACAAGTACTAGAATCTAGCACCCGATTCGAATGTTATCAGTCGATTGAATGGGCGTTATCAGTGGTTATCAGCTGAAAGATATGGGCCAGTAGGGGCTTTCTGCACCTACCAGTAGGCTCAGAATGCTGTAATCATCCATCCACATGGTTAATCAGCTATACTAATAGAGAAGACTCCAGATCCAAATCGGTTTTTACATTACTGTGACAATTGGGTTTAGGGTTGGGGTAGGGGTAGATGTTAATAAAATACAATTAATAAGAATTTTTATAAATAATATAACTAATTCTCGTTAACTTCCTGCCGCAGCCATATGTGATCTATAGCTGATTAACCATGTGGATGGATGATTACAGCCTTCTGAGCCTACTAGTAGGCGTAGAAGGCCCCTACTGGTCCATATCTATCAGCTGATAACCACTGACAATGCCCATTCAATCAAGTGATAACATTCGAATCGGCAGAATCTAACTAATATGTGCAAGTATCTATTTAATAAATAATAAGAACTAATAAAAAAGAACTAGTATCTATTTAATAAGAAGTAGTATATAATGAATGTGCTAGCATCTATTTATTAAGAACTAGTATCTAGTAAATAAGAACTACTGAATATGTGCTGGTATCTATTCACTGTAAAAAAAAAAAAAAAAAAAGCCAAATAAGCCAAAACAACATATATTTTGATGTTGCTTTAACTTATTTTAATAATTTTAATAACGTATTTTAATAAGTTGAAATCAGGTTTCAACAAAAATTTTAAAATGTAAAAATGTTGTATCTAAATTTTAACTTTTATTTTTAGGCCGTTTGGTTGATGTCAGTTGAGATGACTAGAAAAGATCATTTGATTCAACTAAAATAATTTAAGGCAGCAAGAGTTTTTTACAGTGTTTAATCGGAAGTATCTAATGAATAAGAACAAGTGTCTAATGAATATGTGCTAGTGTCTATTAGGAACTAGTATCTAATAAATACAAATTTGTATCGAATTAATATGTGGTAGTATCTTTTTAATAGGATCTAGTATTTAACTAATAAGAACTAGTATCTAATGAAGCACTAGCACCTAAAAGATGCATGAAAATAGATACCAATACATTTTTAACACTTTAAGCGATTTGTTGCAACCCTATACATTTTCATTTAGACTTTAGTGATTATAATATAAAAAAAATTAAAAAACGAGATTTCTAACAACTCAGCTATAATTGGTTATCCTAAAAAACCAACCGCTGGCTTATCACACTGTAAAAAGCGATGAGTTGACTTTACTTTGACTTTACTTTAAAAAAGGTATATTTATATACCTACTATATAATAACTTTATAATTATTAAGCAAACAAATTATGTGCATAATTATAAAAGTTAAGTCAATGGGTTTACTGACTTTGTAAAAAGAAAATCCACTTGTTTTTACAGTGCAGGAGGATCTTCATATCTATGCATGGCCCGTTAGACCAGCTCGTCAGTCATTAAAGCTGCTGTCCAGAGAGCCAGTAGTGGCTATATTTGGTTTACAGCTGTAGTGGTCTTCATAACAGTCTCGTAGGATGGCGGCGGCTCCATCTGCCAGGGCGGAGGGGTGGCAGGTTGGCTCTGTGGACTGGCATCTGAAGCGGGAGGCATCTGGACTGTACTGTGATCCTCTGCCGTAGCTCTCCGAATCCGATCCAGCCTCCTGGGGGAAAGAGAAGGGCAGTGACTCACGAATACATGGATAACATGATATTAGAAGTGGGTTAAAAATAACAGTTTCATGATATTGATCCTCATTTTGAGGAATCACTATGGATTTTGGTGCTTATTTGGGGGGGGATATTATCTTTGATGTAGGGTGTAACACAGCAGTTCGGGAAAGTAAAATATCTGCAAAGTTAGCCCTGTGTAAAACCCTTGTGTTTGCCCTTTTTTAGTGAATGTATTGACCTTATTCTATACGTATGAGCGGGAGCAACCACTGGAACCTTATTGGCTTGAAATTTGCGATCTCATTTACTTTCATTGATTTTTAGAGGTTAAAAACAGCTTGTTATGCTGTTTGATGTTGCAAACTGATATTTTCTTATTATGTTGTTCTTATTTTTATGTATAGTCATAAACACACTTATTTGTAGAGCCAGTAGTTTGACCGTTTTCTGTTTAGTTCCAATTATTTCGGAACTATCTTTGAACTATAATTCATTATCTTTTGCGTCGCTTCAGATTTCACCGCACACCCATGTAAAATTCATGTTGAAAGAAAAACAAAAAGATATTCAAATTCTCATACTATTCTGGCATAATAATCAATGAATTGTGCTGCTGTACCAGGGCTGCAGCAGGCACAATGATTCTACACAGCGCCTGAAAATAGTCTCCAGCACCAAGCTCTAAACTTGCAACACCAGTAATATGATTGTTTCTGCTACAGCCATGGTACAGCAGCAAAGTCCCTTGATTATTATGTCAGAATGAGAGTATAGTTCATAGCCATATCAACCCAGAAAGTAGCAACTTTTCATTCCACTGGTCTTAGTACACAATGTAACCACAGACGAGTCAAGCTTTAAATAGGAAAATTATCAAAACTCTTTAAAAGATTTTGAGTGAGATGCTAATGGTCTAAACCGATTCAATGATCTATGCTAAGCTAAGCTAAAAGTGCTCCTGCCAAAACCGGAGATTGCCTGAATGGAATCAAAAATTCTAAAAGTTATTAGTTTAACTCTAGAATAGTTGTAGAAATTAGCCTTTTTTAAGTGGAGTGTTCCTTTAACTGCAGAAAACAAGGCAATGTCATGGAAGAATCTATGAACTGTCCGAAATGAATAACTATTCACTGATAATTTATTTTCTTATCGGGTTAATAACAATAACACAAAAAATACACATTTATTGGCTGATGATGTATTGTCTTATCTGGCCAGTAACGATAACACTAAAAAACAACCATTTAACGGCCGATATACCAGTATGGACACTCATACATCTTTTAGAAATATTGAATCAAAGTTGGAACTGTATTGATTTGTGTCCCCCCATTAAATTTTATGCTTTCAATATATATATTTTTGCACATATTCTTTCGTAAAAATATGAAGTTCCTCATTTTTTTTCCTTAATCCACCTAATTTGTAAAAAAATATACATTTTTGTTTCATGTGATAAATTACTTCCTGCTTAGTCACTTCCTGTTAGAGCTCCAGGCTCTGTATGAAAACACTGACAGGACATGTGCTCTCTCTGCTAATCTATTGCATCTGCTTAAAAGCATCATAGGGGCAATGCCGTAAGTTAACTGATATAACGTTAGAAATGTTAAAGATAAAAAATGAGTGACTGTTTTGTTAAAAATACCATGTTTAATAGATTACAAAAAATGTTGTTTAATATTGTAATCACAACTATGAGGAGAACTGTATTTTATGTTATGGTCTTTTGAGATGCAATGTTAGTCAAGACAGAGAACACTATAATTAGTGGTTTGTTAATCGAATCCTGATATCTGTGTCAATACCCAGACCTCAAGAGTGTAGAATTAACATGGACAGAAGAGACGTGTCCCCAGCAATATGCTCTGATTACTGAAACATCCCCACCAATCATTTAATGCCCTCCAAAACCAAATAATGCTCTGTCACCTTTTATTAACACTGATGTGCTGAAAGTATTAAATAACATTCCATCCTCAAGTCCTACCTACCTCCCCCAAACACATATGGACATTGTGATTGGCTGTGTCTTTCCATGCTATCATGTACAGTAAGAGGCTGTAGCTACGTTTGGATAGCAGTGCCAAGCAGCAAGGGAATTTTCCAGTTCTAGGCTAACTGGCTAAACTGTGGTGAGACATGGACATAAGGAGCTAGTTTTCAAAGAAAGTCAAGTTCGCTACTGAATGAGCCCATCATAATAATAGGAACTAAAGCTGTGCAGTTAATCGAAATTCAGTTTCGATTTTGGCCTCAAATGCGATTATGAAAATAGAACAATAATTGAGATAAAACAGCTATTGTGTCACACACATCACCTTTACAGAAGTCTGCATTCATTCCTACGCAAAGCCCAGTTACAGTCAAAGGCAAATAAATGGACTGATTTAAGTTTATTAGATTTATTTAATTTTTTTTTACGTGAAAAGAGAACTTGTGCTGTTCTGTGCATGAGCTCAGACTGAACAGAACATGGACATGTAAGTCCAATGTTGGCGGCCTGTTTTAATTTTAGTTTCAGTCTAGTCTTTGTCCAGTAGTCAGGTTTAAATCAACAAAAAATATCGGAGCATTTCAGTGTTTGTCCGAATTATTCATATTTTCGTCTAGATTTTTTGCATGCGTCTGCTCGGTGCAAGCTTACTGCCAAATAATAATAATAACACGACTAAACAAAATCAGAATCAGAATCAGAAAGAGCTTTATTGACAGGTATGTTCACACATACGAGGAATTTGCTTTCGTGACAGAAGCTTCTACAGTGCAACAGAATCACAAAGACAGGACAAAAAACAGATAATAAATATATTTCAAAAATAGAAGTAAGTAGTGAATGCAGATATGCAGGTTGACAGGTGTATGTACAGGTATATTACTATATACAGCGTTATATGTGCAGCTATTATGTGCAAACTGGCATGTAAAGTATGTTTTAAATAAGTGTATGTGTCTAAAGTGTATAGCAAGTAGTGATGTTTGTCACAATTACTATCATAAAGTGTTCATAAGATGGATTGCCTGAGGGAAGAAACTGTTTCTGTGTCGGGCTGTTCTGGTGCACAGTGCTCTGTAGCGTCGGCCAGAAGGTAAAAGTTCAAAGAGGCAGTGTGCTGGGTGTGAGGGGTCCAGAGTGATTTTGGCAGCCCTTCTGCTCGCTCTGGATAAGTACAGTTCTTGGAGAGTAGGGAGGGTTGTACCAGTGATTCGCTCAGCAGTCCGAACTATTCGACGTAGTCTTCGGAGGTCTGATTGGGTAGCTGAGCTAAACCAGACAGTTATTGAAGTGCAGAGGACTGATTCAATGATGGAAGTGTAGAGCTGTTTCAGCAGCTCCTTTGGAAGGTTGAACTTCCTCAGCTGACGAAGGAAGTACAGCCTTTGTTGAGCTTTTTTGACAATGGAGTCAATGTGAGTGTCCCACTTCAGGTCCTGAGAGATGGTGGTGCCCAGGAACCTGAATGACTCCACTGCTGCCACAATGCTATCCATGATGCTCAGTGGGGGGAGAGCAGGGGGGGTTCTCCTGAAGTCCACTTTCATCTCCACTGTTTTGAGCGTGTCCAGCTCCAGGTTGTTGTGACTGCACCAGACAGCCAGCTCCTTAACCTCCTGTCTGTAAGCAGACTCATCACCGTCCTGAATGAGGCCGATAAGTGTGGTGTCGTCTGCAAACTTCAGGAGCTTGACAGAGGGGTCCTTTGAAGTGCAGTCATTCGTGTACAGGGAGAAGAGCAGAGGGGAGAGAACACACCCCTGGGGGGCACCAGTGCTGATTGTGCGGATACTGGATGTGAATTTTCCCAGCTTTACCAGCTGCTGCCTATCCGTTAGGAAGCTGTTGATCCACTGACAGACAGAGGTGGGCACGGAGAGCTGAGTTAATTTGGGCAGGAGAAGTTTTGGGATGATAGTGTTAAACGCCGAGCTGAAGTCAACAAACAAGATCCTCACATAGGTCCCTGGTCTGTCTAGGTGTTGCAGAACATAATGCAGTCCCATATTGACTGCATCATCCACAGACCTGTTTGCTCTGTAGGCAAACTGAAGAGAATCCAGTGAGGGTTTAGTGATGTTCTTCAGATGGGCCAGCACCAGTTTTTCAAAAGACTTCATGACCACAGATGTTAGCGCCACCGGTCTGTAGTCATTTAGTCCTGTAAGTTTTGGTTTCTTTGGGATGGGTATGATAGTGGAGCGTTTGAAGCAGGAGGGCACTTCACACAGCTCCAGTGATCTGTTGAAGATCAGGGTGAAGATGGGGGCCAGTTGGTCAGCACAAGATTTTAGACAGGCTGGTGTTACAAGATCTGGGCCTGGTGCTTTTTTCCTCTTCTGTTTCCGGAAAACCTGGCGCACATCATCTTCACTGAACTGAAGTGCAGGTGTGGGGGAGACGGGGGGTGGATGAGGTGTTAATGGTGGTGTGAAGAGCAGTTCAGAGTGGGTGTGGGGTGTTTTCTCAAACCTGCAGTAAAACTCATTCAGGTCGTTAGCAAGTCGTTTGTTGTCTACAGTGCTGGGGGATGGTGTCTTATAGTTTGTGATATTTTTCAAACTTTTCCACACGGATGCTGAGTCGCTGGAAGAGAACTGACTCCTTAGTTTCTCAGAATAGTTCCTTTTTGCCACTCTGATCTCCTTTTCCAGTGTGTATTTGGCCTGCTTATACAAGGCCCTCTCCCCGTTTCTGTAAGCAACCTCTTTGGCCTGACGTAGCTGTCTGAGTTTTACAGTGAACCATGGTTTGTCATTGTTGTATGTGAGTTGAGTCCTGGTGGGAATGCACATGTCTTCACAGAAACTGATATAAGATGTTACAGTCTCTGTGAGCTCATCCAGATCGTTTGTAGCAGCTTCAAAAACGCTCCAGTCAGTGAGGTCGAAACAGGCTTGTAGATCCCGCTCTGTTTCGTTAGTCCATCTTTTCACAGATCTTAATACAGGTTTGGCTGTTTTCAGTTTCTGCCTGTAGGTTGGTATGAGATGAACCAAACAATGATCAGAGTGCCCCAAAGCTGCTCATTGGACAGAGCGGTATGCATCCTTTATTGTGGTATAGCAATGATCCAATGTGTTACTGTCTCTTGTGTGACATGTAACATGTTGTCTATATTTTGGCAGTTCACGGGATAGTTTTGCTTTGTTAAAATCCCCGAGAACAAGCAGAACTCACGCGGTGAGTAGAAAGGCTTACAGTTAATAAACAGTGCTTCTAGGTCAGGACAGCACATCTTCTTTAAAACTGTTACATCTGTACACCACCTTTCATTGATGTAAAAGCATGTCCCACCACCGCGCGATTTCCTCGTTGATTCTCTGTCGCGATCCGCTCTGAACAGCTGATAGCCCGGTAGATGAAGCGCGTTGTCCGGTATGGCGTCATTCAGCCAGGTTTCCGTGAAACAGAGCAGCAGAATGCAAAAAATCCCTGTTTGTCTGAGAGAGCAGAATGAGTTCGTCTATTTTGTTGGGTAGAGAGCGGAGTATCGCCAGGTGGATGCTAGGCAACGCGGTTCGAAATCCACGCTGTCTGAGTTTCACAAGCGCGCCTGCGCGCTTCCCCCGTCTGCGGGCCCGAAAGCGTTTGAAAGCGAAAGCTCCGCCGACTACTATGTCCAGCAAAACATCACATAAGTCTATATCTGGAAAGATATTTGGTGGAGTATGCGTCCGAATGTCCAACAATTCGTCTCTGGTGAAACTAATTGTAGGAATGTGACTAAAGACAGGACAAACTAACAAAAAAACAATAACAACTGCAGAGCATGACACGACACGAAGGCGGCCATCGTCGTCGGCGCCATCTTGATATCATATATTATAATGTTAAAATAACATTATAACAATTGTGGCTTAATGTACTTTAATTACCAGAAGAACAGAATTTGTTTTTTATTAAAAAAGTGAATCTAACTTTGGGTTCAAACCAAAGATTTTGAGCATTTACTATTTTTCCTTTAAACTACTGTAGTTCAGTTACTAAAAGGACGCAGCGAGGGGAGAAGGGGGACCCCTAGGCTCTTATTTGATGGCTTCAGCATGTTACAAGAAACAAAAATCTCCTCTCTCTTCCTCCCAATCCCTCCCTCCCTCCCTCTTTCTGGGCTTGTGTACAAATGCTGACTGCTTTTTGTTAACGTTAGTACTGTGGTCAAAAGGAACCGCTCTGCTCCCTTTGATTCTTTGATTTCTTCTACCACAGCACCATTCTCCAAACAACAAGCCCATAAATAGATTTAAACACAAACTAAGATCATTATGAAGTGCCATCACCTTAGTAGTATTTAAATGGCAATGTGCCCTTTCGTTCTCTCTCTCTCTCTCTCTCTCTCTCTCTCTCTCTCTCTCTCTCTCTCTCTTTCCTTCCTTCCTGCCTTCAGACATGGAAGACTGAAAGAATTTGGCGGCCAGCAGCTGTTCGGTCTTTGCTTGCTTTATAAACATTACCTCACCGAAACATTTTCTCTCAGTTTCTCCATTAATTACATTACACGATTGCATGTTGTCCAGCACTGGATCATTTAAGTGTTCTTCATTGCTTGGAGTCGGACAAAGGGCAATGAGTTTAAATACTTAAACTAATTACTGTAATTCACAAAGACACTGGATTTACACGGGAGGAAACCCTTACAAATCTAAATGAACGTCTGTAATCTCTGCACCACTGGAGTGACCAAACAAATTGTTTAATAACTTTGACACCAAAATGATGATACAGTAACTCACAAAAATCAGCTTTTTAAAACAACACGTTCTCCCATTTTACATGCGCACCAATAATCCAAGACTTTATTAATAAATCAGTTTATTTCACAGTAGTGATGTCAAAATGTAATAATCTGTGTACCTAACTCAAATTTAATTAGTTTTGTCTGTTGTTGTGAAGAATTGTATTGCGTGTCAGTGGGAAACTTGCGGCCGCATTTTTATTATAGAAGTTCTACTATACATTTTATAATGATTTGGGTCAAAAAAGCATCTGGGTTTATTGTATATTTCCTCCTTCCTTACAGCAAAACCTTTTCTCTTTCTGATTGTCCTTAAACCCGCAGTAAGGATGAGTTCCTGTCCCTTATCTGACAGATTCCGGTCCCTCCATTTAAGGTCCATTCCCCTAGAGCTTAAAATACAAATAATGTCATCAAGGTAAGATAAAAGTATTTATTTGAGCAGTCAAATCTAAATATCACTCTACTGAACAAACACAATGGCTTCATATGATGACAAATTTGCAGCCCTTGTTGTTACTATGGTTTTACTATAAAAAAAAAAGATTTTTGTAGTAGAATAGATTATATTAATAAATATATTTATTTATTAATAATTTTTGGGGGGGATGCACAACAAGTGAGTTATGGTGACATAAAGCTTTGTACAAAATAACCCTTCAAGGTCTGGGAAAGGTCATTTTAATACACTTTGGTATTAAAACCGTGATGAATTTGATCATATGAAGCATTCAATTAAAACCACAAGCAAAACTGAAATCAACAATTAAATAGATCAGATTTAATCATCAGTTTTGTATTCTGGTGTCACATTTTGACTGGGGAACAGGGCCAAGCTGTCTATTCATGTCTTGATTTAACATTTCAAATGACAGTAGATTTGTTATGTTTTTATCACATGTCTTAATAGAAATAGTAATAAAAATCCCTCATCCTTATTTTAGCTTAAAATATTGTATCATATTGGATCGAATCCTGACTAGATTGTATGACTGTTACATCCTTAAAGAGACAGTTCACCCAAAAATGAAAATCCTGCCATTATTTACACACCTTTCACTTGTTGGAAACTTGTTGGAAACTTGTTGGTTTTGGGGTGAACGATCCCTTTGATGTGGATTAATGGTAGTAATAAATGCAAATGATATGCAGTTTCTTGAACTTCTTCGTTTTAGCTAAAATCTTTAATGCTCTAAAGAAAAAGTCACCTATTAGATGTCCTGAGGGACAGTAAGTTTATCAGCAAAATAAAACACAAAATAAACAAAGTATGAATATGATATGAACGTCTCACATCAAACATGTTGGATATTGCTCTTGCTATTAGAGGCAAATGTAAACCTTGCCTTCCGGCTAGTTAATTTAACTTTCACGCTACGAAATAAATGTAAACACCAGTGACATGAGTTTATGAACACGGTGCAGACTCGCTATGTCTGCCGTCTCACACTGCAGACTGTTTTCACTGCTGACCTACTTCTATAATCAGAACATTTGTTACTTCTGCTTAACGTTGTCTTTCAAACCGAGAGCGGGCCGAGAAGACACAGAGCACTCTCTTTTAGTTTGCATATTTGTATAAACTAAAGCCAGAGATGTACGGAGTGTGTACAAAACCACCAATCGATGGATTATTTTCCAGCATTCTCACGTTTCACAATTGATGTTTATCTTTTCAATCATACAAGTGTGTGCTAAGAAAAATGTCACAGCAATTCCTGAAGTATTTTGGGGTCTTTACTAAACTAGATTGCACCATATTTTGTAGAAAACGTTAACTACTGCCTAACTTAGCTTAAAAGTTTGTGATTATTTAAGTAATATAACTTTATAAAGCTATGAGAATGCTTATAATAATGATTTTATTCAATGATTTTAGGTTTCTTTTCTTCAGCGTCAGTTCAGGATGAGTGTTCACGAGAGTGTTCATTAAAACTGTCACAATCTTGGTTTAGGTTTATATGTGCACAATGCTCTCGTGAACATGCATCTTGTGCTTAAAAAAAGAAACTGTTGAATAAAGCCTTTTATTTTTTTGAGCACAAATAGCTTCAAAAAGTTATGGTTGAACCACTGATGACACTTTTTGACAATGCTTATGGTACCTTTCTGGGTTTTGAAATATTTCATGACCCTTATTGTTTGTAAAGGATCAGAAAGCTCTTAGATTTTATCTAAAATATCTTGATTTGGGTACAAAGGTGTTACTTGTTTGGAATGATATGAGCGTGAATAATTACTGAATCCGTTCTCCGGGTCTGGCGAGAGAATGTTTAGCTTAGCATAGATCATTGAATCTGATTAGACCATTAGCATCAATATCAAAAAAAGAGTTTAGATAATTTATGTATTTAAAGCTTGACTATTCTGTAGTTACATCATGTACTAAGACTGATGGAAAATGAAACGTTGCTATTTTCTAGGCCAATATGGCTAGAAACTATACTCTTATTCCAGTGTAATAATCAAGGAACTTGATTACCATGGCTGTAGCAGATACAATGACATTACGTATTCTCATTTCTGTCAGTCTTAGTACAAAATGTAACTACAGAAGAGTCAAATTTGAAATAGGAAAAATTACTAACTCTTAGATCATTTTTGAGCAAGATGCTAATGGTCTAATCCGATTCAATTATTTATGCTAAGCTAAAATAAAGTGCTCCCGCAAGACCCAGAGATCGGCTGAACAAATTAAAAAATGGTGAAACTTAACTGTTTAACTCTAGGGGACTTGTAAAATTGGCATATTTTTTCCTTTAATTCAGTACAACACATGAGCATAGAGATATCAAAACGACGGCTCAGTTGCTTCGCTCTTTATGAAATCATGAGAAATCCAGTTCTCTAATACAAATCAGTTGTCTTACCTCTGCACCGCAATGGCTTGATGGTGGGTGTAACGAGTTCCCGTTCGTGGGTGTAGAAGAAAGTGACCTGGCACAGCTACGTGACTAGATTTGATGACCACGCAGAAGGCACGGATGAGGATCAAGAGGCCCAGAAACACTATGGCCAAGCCAATGAGAATAGTATAAGAGCCCATGGTCACGAAGAACACCAGGCCTGCCATCACAAGCAAGACCCCCAGCGAAACCTGCAATCGATGATGGAAGGACCTGTTGTTTCTTGTGGCTATATCATCACTGGCAGGCACGCCATTTTCAGCCCTCGTAACAGCACACGAGTCACTGTGCATGTGTGTTTGAGAGTTTGTGCTCCAAGTAGAGCGCAGCACAAGAGTCAGTCCAGCCCTGGAGTCAGTTCATATCCTTGCAGATCCAAAAGAGGGATCGCAGACCATCCTACACATAAAGCAGCCAAAAAGAAGAGTGAATACATACATACTCTTTCTCATACTACATGCACCATAAACAGATTTTACCAACATTGAAGCCTTGTTGCTGCTTGCTTTTAGTAAACTGGATCACAAAGATGAGGGAAAAGTCAGTTTTGTCCAGTTTCAAACACTTTCCTGATTTATTTGAGGGAAGGACCAATTGGCAGCTGTATGTTTGGGCGTTTTATAATGTTAGGATCTAATATTGTGAAATACACTTCCACAATTTACTTATGAATGTAAAAGGAGATCATGGAAAATAATTCTGACAACAGCAGTTTCCTTTTATTACATTCAGTAATTAAAAACAGTTAAAATTTTTGTCCTACTAACCTT
Organism: Danio choprae; assembly: GCA_903798125.1. Lineage (NCBI taxonomy): Eukaryota > Metazoa > Chordata > Actinopteri > Cypriniformes > Danionidae > Danio > Danio choprae. Next base: position 1,885,336 of record CAIGQW010053582.1, read on the forward strand.
TTAATATGTGTAAACAGGGCCTCTGTGTATCACTTTCATTTCAATAACATATGCTAGATTAGATATAAAAAATGTGAAGCCATTTTGAAGTCAGACAATACATTGACCATTCATAACTTGATAAAACACAAATTTTTGTAAAGATCTGGAATTTAACGGTTAATAGTCGGTGACTGATTGGTGGTAATCTTTGATAATCATGATGTCCTGATTCTGCATTGACAGTATAAAATATATAAATTTAAAAAATAAATGATTTGTTTTTTTTGTGTTTTTTTTCAACTTTTTTTTAATCACCTAATCAAACTCTCATAGCAACCTCAATTTTTGTTATAACATCAAATTTGGAATGATCTTGGTTAGACATATGGAGGGTTGCAGAACTAAGACTCAGACTTGGCAGACAGTACAGTCAATGTCACAACAACAGATTAATAAACGTCTCACACAATGGACTAGGAGTAAACTTGGACTCAACAAGACAAACTTGGACTCAACTTTAGGAACCAAATTCTCATAGGAGCCACATTCTTTCTGCAATAACATAAAATTTGGAATACAACTGGAGATTGGATTCTTACCAGTTAAATTTAGACTAAACTTAAACTCAGCTATATGGACTTTGACACTATAGACATATATTTTATTGTAGTATTTTAAAATTTCTACTTTATATTTGATAAAAAAACATGTATTTTTATTAAATAAAAATTAAGCACATGAAAATTTACCGTAAACATAAACTTCTACAACTTTTACACTTTTATTAGCTGAAATGCTTTCCCTTCAGCAATAATCTAATGATTGTCTTTTTAAAACTATTTTTTTTACTTCATTTATTTACCCTTTCAAAAAGCATCTGTGAATTAAGTTAAAGGGATAGTTCACCCAAAAATGAAAACTTACTTACAGACAAGTGGTTCCAAACCTTTCAGTTCATTTTCTCTGTTTAAAACAAAACAAGATATTTTGAAGAATGTTGAAAACCAGTAACTGTCAGTGTTCGTCCGCGTCATCATTTGTTGTTGTCACGTGCTTTCTTTGTCTTCCTCCCGCCACCGTCAATGTTGATCTGTTCCACCTGTGTTCATCCCTTGTGTCTCTTTAGCTTAATCAATCCTGTATCTATTTATACCCTTTTGTCTGTGTCCTTCGTTGTCCGGTATTCTGAGTCGTGTGGTTGTCCCGTCCTGTGTCGTCCTGTCTTCCCGCATCCAGTATCTGTTCCCAGTAAGTGTTCAATAAACCCGTTTTGTTATATATCTCCTTCTCCGTGTCGTTCTGTCACCATCCGCCACCATGGCGTTACATAATACCGGACCCAAAAATAGCGGCGTGCATTCCCCTGATTTTCTTTTTTTAGTCTTTTTGCCCCTCAGTGTTTTATTTTCTTCCCCTCGTGTTTTCCTGAACCCCATCCACCTTCCTGTCTGTCATCACCGCCTGCTGGAGCAGGGGGAGAGCAGCCCTGAGGACCATGATCGAGCGACTGCCAACAGCTTTCCGGGCGACGTGCTCTGCACGCCCATCATCTGTGGCAGAGCACGATCGCCCGAAGATGGTCCTCGGGGCAACATCGCCGCAATTATGGAGTGGACACTGGCGAGTAAAATACTTCTACTCACCGCCTTCCTGGAGGAAGATCTCGCCAGTGCCACTCCCGACCCAGTGACCAGCCAACCAACACCACCCACCTGCAGGGAGCGCTTGCCAGAGCCCACCGCAGACGGAGAGCCACCCCCAGCCGATGAGCGGTCGCCCCCTACAGCGACGGAGCGGAATCGCGCTGAGATGGAGGAGCTTATAATCCCGTCTGACCAGGTGGACGAGCCGACAACACCGCCAAGAGGGGGAGTCCTGGCGGCTACCCGCGGAACCAGCGAGAGTCCCGCCCACCCCCCCTATGCAGATGGACAGCGGCTGGACCCTGGGAGGCTACTCATTGGCTTCTGGAGCTTTAATTTTAATTATCCGCTGCTTTCAGGCAGCAATATCCGTCCGCTGTTATCAGGCAGCAACCAACTGTTTCTGCACAGTTTTTTAATCTTCCCTCTAGAAAAAAGCCTCAGCTCCAGGGTCATGAGTAGCTTCCCACGGTCCCCCAGAACTGCAGCCAGTCATCCAGCTACAGCACTGCTGCAGTCAGCCAGCCCCCCAGCTCTCGCTCCAGCTCCGGAAATGGAGCTCGCTTGTGGGCGCTGCCTGTCTGCGTCACCCTCTGGAGGGTGTCGCCCAGCGTCAGCTCCTACGGCCTCCGAGCTGCGGACTCCACCTCGGCCCTTCGACCCTAGGGCTCCGCGTTGGCTCACTCCTCCCTCGTCTTCATTGTGGGCCGTCCGCCCACCAGCTCCGCCAGGCTCCCTCGTCCCTCCGGATCCACCTTGGTCAGTCGTCGCCCTTCCTTCGCCTCTGGACTCCACTCTTCCGGCTGCACCTCATCGCACCGTCCTACCGGCAGCGTTGAGCTCCTCCATCCCTCCAGCTATGCCTTGGTCCTCTGTCGCTCTGGCTACGCCGCGGGCTTCCGGAACCCCGCCGTCGCCTTGCTCGGGTGAGCCGCCTGCTTCGCCCGGCCCTCAGAAACCTCGGCGTCACCTTCGCCCTTCGGCTCTCCGTCACTTCCTTGGGCTCCACCGCCATCAGCGGCGTCTCCCTCGGTCGGCCCCCTGGAGTCAGCAGCCACTCCTCCTCCATGGATCCTCCCTTCCTCGACTCCGCCCGGGGCCGTCCTTCTGGCTGTGTCCTGGGTCCTCCTGCTCCGGTTCCCTTCCTGTCTCCTTCCTCAGACTCCTCCCTTGTACCCTCCCCTTCTACCCTCCTTCTTCCTTTTGTTGTTTCCCGTTGAAGGCGCGAGGATGCGCCTTCAAAAAGGGGGGGGGGTACTGTCAGTGTTCGTCCGCGTCATCATTTGTTGTTGTCACGTGCTTTCTTTGTCTTCCTCCCGCCACCGTCAATGTTGATCTGTTCCACCTGTGTTCATCCCTTGTGTCTCTTTAGCTTAATCAATCCTGTATCTATTTATACCCTTTCGTCTGTGTCCTTCGTTGTCCGGTATTCTGAGTCGTGTGGTTGTCCCGTCCTGTGTCGTCCTGTCTTCCCGCATCCAGTATCTGTTCCCAGTAAGTGTTCAATAAACCCGTTTTGTTATATATCTCCTTCTCCGTCTCGTTCTGTCACCATCCGCCACCATGGCGTTACAGTAACCATTGACAATAGGAAAAACAAATAGCCTACTATGAAAATCAATGACAACCGGTTTCCAACATATTATTGAAACATTTTTTTTTAAGTGTTCATTTGAAAAAGGAAACTCAAACAGGTTTGGACAAGTGAAGGGTGAGTAAACGGTAACATGGTTTTCATTTTTGGGTGAACTATCCCTTTAGGGTAAAAATCAGCTTCATGTGGTAACTAAAAGTAATGTAAATTAACTGTAATCTAAATGAACTGTCCATAAATCAAAATATGGGTTGAATTAAGTAAAACATAAATCCAAACAGCAAAGGTAACAACTGCAGGTTAGGCTACAATCACTTATCTATATAGAATGACTACATGACTGAATTCTCTATTACAGATCATTCAACTTAATACATGAACACAGTACAGACTGATCCATATAAAACGATAAATAATAGCCTTGCATTTAAATAGCATTTTAATTACTGGTAACTTTATTTTACGTCCCAATTCACGCTATTAACAAACCATTAACTAATACTAAAAAAAAAAAACAATTCGCTGCTTATCTAGTTAGTAAGGTAGCCTAATAGATGGGTTTATGCTGCATGATAAAGGGATGTATAATAAGATCATACTTTATAATAACGAGTTAATATATTAATAATAGGCAGGTAAAGCTATAGCGTGATCTGCAACTTAAAATAAAGTGTTACCAAATTATTATAGTCGAATATTGTCATTTCGTACTGTGACTGTCGATAATAATTTCAGGCTCATAAGTGGCTCGTTTCCAGAACTAGGCTTCTAGTTTGTTTATTCTTGTCATATTAGCTGTTAATATATACAGACCTTGTCGGGTTGACGCAGTCCGACGTGCGTTTGTTTTCTCCGTGAAGTTGAACATCAGTGGAGGAGTGCAATGTTTTCTCCAAATGAACTGTGTTCAGCACATCTGTCTGCATGAACTGAATACACGTCCAGCTCCGCTTGACCGTGTCATTTTACTCAGCGAGGAGAATCATTTCAGCAAGCATTCACAGAAATCTCTACTCAGTCTGACATTTCTTCATGGAAAATCTGACTCTTCCCACAGTCATCGGTGTCGGTAGATGTGCCATCTGTTTGAGAGTCTGCGGGCATGTAAATGTAAAGAGGAAGTGGCAGAGTTTATGGGCGGAGGTTGATATGCCACTTTAAAGCGACGTCCGATTCTCGAACGAATCGTTCGTTTGAATTGAATCTATTCAATGATTCAGCTGAACCGGTTCACTAAACTGCCTCACGAAACTAATTATTCATTCATTCATTTTCATTTCGCCTTTATTAATCTGGGGTCGCCACAGCGGAATGAACCGCCAACTTATCCAGCATATGTTTCACGCAGCGGATGCCCTTCCAGCTGCAACCCATCTCTGGGAAACATCCATACACACCCATTCACACTCATGCTCTACGGACAATTTAGCTTACCCAATTCACCTATACCGCATGTCTTTGGACTTGTGGGGGAAACCGGAGCACCCGGAGAAAACCCACACCAACACGGGGAGAACATGCAAACTCCACACAGAAAGGCCAACTGACCCAGCCGAGGCTCGAACCAGCGATCAGCGACCTTCTTGCTGTGAGGGGAACGTGCTACCCACTGCGCCACTGTGAGGCCCTACGAAACTAATTAGACAGTTGGTATTATTATGGTTACATTACTGCTTAATTAAAACTGTTTTATTATTGTATGGCTATGGAATGCAGTTATTTTAAAAAAGAAACTATGCGACATCAGATTGTGTGGATTTAATACAAATGCAGTGCCACTATCACGTATAAAAGGGTATTCAAAGACAAAATTATTAAGCTGTATTAGCATAGTGATCCCTCGCATATAGCTAAGCGAAAGAACTGATCAACAGATGACGTGATTACGCATTGACGTAAATGAATCACAGAATAATGAGTTTTAAACCTAAATGAACTGTTCGAAAGAGCCGAGTCGCGGAAATGAGTCTGACTTCCCTTCGCATGTCTATGAGGAAATCTTCCAGTGCTGGCAGGTCGAGGATGAGTTTTCTGATATAGGCTACTTTAACTTAATTCAGTGGACACACAGCCGACGAATACAAAAAATATGCACTGCACAATCATAACATCAGCCAAGAACTGACGCTGGTTTCCAATTGAACATTTTAATGAGTTAATATAAAAACTGAAAGAAAATCTTATATTCTGTTGACTTCTGAAAATTTTGCACCTGTACAATATTTTAAGTGCAATTATTTAATATTTATCAATAAAATTGCTGACAAAACAAAAACAACAATGCTCAATTTTGTAATTCATTTCATGCCATTCTTTTAGTCCTTATAGACATTTCTTGGTATTTTTTTATTTTTAGTACACACAAAAGTGTTTAAAAAAACGGTTTGCGTTTAGATGTAGATGCATTCATTTATACATTTAATTCATAGCTAACAGATATAAGGTTAATATATGATTGTCTTTCTTCCATTCATGAAATACAAAGTTTGTTTGTTCACTGTTTGATAGTCGAGAATGCCACATCAAAAACCTGAGAACAATTTCCAAATGTATGTAAAGATGTTTCTTTAAACAAACGTAATGATAATATCATTATTCCAAGAGAATCCACTTGATACAATCTTTGAATCAGTTTAAAGGTCATTTCTCTCACTTGGTTGATTATTAAATATGTGTGGAATTGCTAAATATTTCACTAGCAAAACCATTTATTCCTTTAAGAAACTATGTGTAAGACACAGAAACAGGCTCTTTTTTAAACAAAAGCTCTGATTTTCAATGAGGAGAATCAGTGCCATCGCAAACTGTATCTCATTTTCAAAGATATCTTGGTAACATCTAAGTTTAGGTTCATAATTCACAGTATTAACAAAGCTTTAACTAACACTACTAGCATAATAAACTACTAGTTAGCGGTTTATTAATAGTTAGTAAGGTAAAAGTTGGGTTTAGGTTTTGGGTAGGATTAAGGATGCAGAAAAAGATCATACTTTATAACTATTAATGAACAGTTAATATCTTAATAATAAGCAGGTAATAATCCAGTAGTTAGCATGAAATGTGACCTAAATTATTGCGTAAATCTTTAACATTGCTAAATTCATCAAAAATTTGTGTTTAATGTTTATGTTTTTAACAAGATTTTTATAGAAGCTGGAGCCAAATTTACTATCTTTTATAAATTTGCCATCAACATACATGTAGATGTTAAGAAGGTACTTTCACACTTTAACATGTAAACATTTTTAATTACATTCATAACATACAAGTTCATGTCTGGATTTCACATGTATAAAATATATGTATAATAAATGGGTAACACTTTATTTTGATGGTCCCTATTGCACATTTTGTTGACTAAAAGTTGCATTGCAACTACAGTTACTTCTCATTTGAGTATTAGTAGACTGCTTAATATCTGCTGATATTGCTCCTTCAACAGATATTTAACTGACAATAAGAAACTTTGCTTGTCAACTTACACTAACCCCAACCCTAACCCCAACCTAACAGTCTTCTTATAAACTATTGAGAATTAGTTGCCATGTGGATGCAATGTAACTTAAACTAACAAAATGTGTTAAAGGGACCATCAAAATAAAGTGATACCAATACATGCAACATATGTTTTGAAATATTGCAAAAATTGCCGTTTATATGTCATATATGAATTTTTTCCACCCATTGAAATTACAAATGTACATATATGTAAAAATGTATTAGCTATAATATTATAGATGTTCATATATGGCCATATATCAGATTTATATATGGGTTCACTTCAAGAACAGTTCACTTGTTCACTTCAAGAACAGCAATGCGAGCTAACAAAGTAAATAGGCCCATTTTAATTCCATGATATTCATGTAGTCATATTGCTAATAACAAAAAGATTTCTCAATTTAACATAAAGCCCTTTTATAACACACACAACAAACTATTTACAGATTTAGACAGAAGAACTGACGTTAATATTGTTTAATTCTTCACTGGTTTGTTATAAAGAAAGTATGTGAGACATTTTAAAAGTTTAACATTAGTTTTTGCCTTTTTGTCAATGATAAACCAACAATAAGTTGATTTTTCCTTTTTTACTGTTGACATTTTGCCAGATGTTTAGACAGATTTGCATACACACAAAACTAAAGTAAACAGCCCTATGCAGATTGTTAATTATAGTTCAAATAAATCACCAATATAGAGAATATCCAGAAGCGGCCTTGTTAAGGATAGATATCATTGTAATGGGTGAGTCAGAGGAAGTTTGAGGCTGTGAACGTCATGTTTTTGTAATGTTTCAAACAATATTAACAGAACATTAGTTCATCGTTCAACTCAGTGGTGCTGTGTGGTTTTCAGCAGGGATGTGCTCCCATTATTAGGGACCACAATGTGTGCCTAATGCATAAATCATGTGTCTGACCAAATCTAAAAAGCAACCGGACCTTGCGGTTTAGGAGTCTGTCAAAATTATGTGCTCATGCCACATGAAAACATTCTAGACAGTAAATGCTAGTCTAAAATGAATGCGCTGTAAAAATAAACATAACTGGAGTGCACATGGAGTGACATTATCGTTAATTTTATAGACATCTGTTAACTCTAAAATAGACATTGACTTAGGTGTTGTTTTTACTTAAAAATGTTAGAAAGAAAATGCTCCTCATCCAGACATTTCAGAAAAACCTCAGTCCGCGCTATACCCCAAAAAATACATGGATATGTGACCATTCACACTCACTGGAGATGCACATACTTTGCCGACATCCATACTTACAGACTACCAGTTGTGTAATGGTCATATGAGAGTGACTTGAAGAATCAGGGAACGATACTCAACAGTCCAGAAAACCAATCAGAGAGTGATTGTGGACAGCAGCATCTCTGTTTTCAAATGTCTGAGTTGTCTATATTGAAATGGAACGTCACAACTTCCAAACTTAAATGACGTCTTCAGCATTTTCAAAAAACGTTCTCACAAGTCTAAGATTGTAAGTAGTGTGAATGCGAGGCATTACTTGACAACATTTACACATTTTGACACAAATCACACTACTTTTTTTTTTTAATCCCCAAAGGGAAATTAAGCAACAAAACACAAGACAACTTCAAACAACACAATCACTCAATGATCTCAATCATCTGCATGCATATCATTTAAAGGGTTTTGTGCAATGTGGAATGGGTTTTGTCCAATTTTTATAGTAGCACTTTAACAAAAGTCCAGGGATGTGAAGGAAACCTGTAGCAAAACCCACCATCTAAGATGCTCAAAAAAACAAAACAAAACAAAAAATAATAATAATACTCCAGCAGAGTGGTGGAGTGTAGGTGGAATAGGGGAGGGATGGTTGGCCAGAAGAGTAAAAAACCAGGGTGGAGCTGGTAAAGCAGATAACCAGGGCAGAGCAGAGGGTCATATGAAACCACAGAGCAGGTAGAGTAGAAGACCACCACTGCAGAGTGGGCAGAGAAATACACCACCATGGGGAAGCAGAAGAGCATCACAGAAGAGCGGGCGCAGCAGGAGATCTCCAGCACAGCAGACAGAGTTAGGGGCCCCTCAGTCATAGGGGTCCCTCGTAATATGTCTGTGGGCCCCAAAATTGCATGGGCCCTTAGAATCGTCTTAACTCCCCTAAAAAGAGCATTAATAAGGATTTTACTACTAACAAGCTTTCATTCATGATTCATGAACAAGCATGATTTATAACATTCATAACAGTGTTACTGTGTTACGATCATGGATTCAAAGAAACACTTTTTTTTTTTAATCCTTCTGGAATGATTATCACAGATGACATCTCATGTTACTTATGAGCTAGTGGTGATATATTATGACGTGTGCGGTAGTAGTGATGTCCCATTTCTTAGTGGGATATTTTTCTCTCTACTCCTTCGCACTCTCTTTAAAGGGCCAAGGGGAATGTGTAGGTGTAGTGGTATAGGGCTTGAGATTGGTTCCTAATTTCAAATTGAACATTTTGAAGGTAGAAATGAGATTTTTTTTTTATCTTTTCACATTTAAGAGGTCATTGGAGTGACAAAACATTCTGTAAGTTTCAGAACTTAAACCTTTTATTGTTAGTCTAAAAACTGCTTATACCCCAATTATGTCTACTTCAATACAGGTGTGTTGGCCAGAATTATACTTGGTGGTGGTGTTTGTGGTGGTCTGAGCCCCAGATCAAGAGGTGTAGTCCCTCAACAATGTTTATAATGGATTGCTGAATGGCCCAAACAGCTTAGGACTCTTGGGTGGCAGCCATGACGAAATGTGACTCTGGAGTGGCACTCATGTTAAATTTCACCTTCACATCCCCTACAGTGAAGGGACATCCACAAATAGACTAAATCAATATGCCATGCCAGGGTCAGGCATGGGTCTCTTTCTGGCAACATCTGGCTGATGTCCTCATCAAGCCCACTCCAGAAGCAGTCCATAAGCCTGACTGCTCGAACTGAAGGATGTTGTCTCCAAAAGAGGAAATGTTCACTGTCAGAATCAAAAAAATATTCCAAGACCCATGAAGATTCATCTTCAAATAATTGAACAAGACAAGACAAAAGAAACTCAAAAGGTTACATTCTGGTTGGTCAAAGGGCAGTCCTTTGAGACCAGTTTTTGTACAGGCATACAAACAGACGATTGGGTATTGTCTTTAATCATTGGTCTAAAAAAATTTCTTTGGTAAAATACTATTGATCATATACTCAACTCTTTGTCAGCACAATATTCCTGCAACTGGCACATTCCAACCATTCAACTGATTGAAAACTGATGTTTGATTAGACCAAGAAGCACATTCATTTAGAACATTAACTTTAGTTTGCTTTAAAAGTATACAAATATAAAAATAATATAAATACAATATATGGAAATGAGTGAAATTATCTGATCAAACATTCTCTATATGCCTTTGCAAAGGTCTGTATTGTTATACAAGTCAATATTATGGATAAATTCAAATAACATTATATGTTGCATGTTAATCAGCACTAGAGGGCCTTTCCGTATCAGATAACATCACCGAAAAGCAGCATCCAAGTCATCTAAGTGATTTTTAATTATATTTGAGAGTGGGAGAAAGGAAGGCGAGATGGTGCAAATCCAGAGGGAGAAGGGTTATGAGTGGAAAAGCAAAATTATCTACATGTTTGTGCCTAGAGATAAAGCTGAACATGGCTGCATGATAATATATGCATCCATTTCATTGATGTGAATGATGTTATCTTCTATAGGCAACATGATTTTTATTTCTTTGGGTAAATTACATAAAGATCATTTACATTTTTTCAGATCTTTTCTTACAGCTTGTGCTGAAAATGTAAAATATGTGAAATGTAAAATTCTTCAAGTGATTTAAAAATATGCAACATAAAGATGTTTATATACTATACTGTATGTGTCACACCCTCTGCACGTTCCATCAGCCCCAGTCACCATTCACAGTCAGCATCCACCACACACTGCGAACAATCACCAGAATACTGATCACACACCTGCACCTGCACCTGCAATCACACACACCTGCACCTGCAATCACCCACTCACTATATAAGCTCACCTCATTCATTCACTCACCGGCTGGAATCAACGTTGGATGGTCATCTCTTTCTTGTGCATCCTCTTGTATTCTCCTATGCTCTCATCTGCTCTCCTGTGCATCATCAAGATGAACTCCTGTGATCTGTTTACTCGCCACACTACTAAGGGAAGTGTCTCTTGTGTTTCCTACGAACATTGTGTATTGTCACCACCACTGTGTGTTCACGTATGCATCACCTGCACTAGTGAGTGAACCGACTTCACTGTTTTAATAAACACCACGATCACTAACTCCCTATCCTCTCTTCCTGGTGTGACCGTGACAGTATGTGGGATTGGGATTTCTGATACATGCACTTAAAATATGAGTTTGAAATACAAGACAAAGCGTAAAGGACCACAGAATCTGTTTTGAACCAAAATTAATAGTTTAAAAGAACCAAGTCTTAGAAATTATTCTCATCACATGTCAAAAAGGAAATTTTACAGTTGGGATAAAGCAAATAAACTTATACCATCTCAAATTTAACATTTTAATAATTAGCTTTTTTTTTTTAAATAAAGAGTGACAAGATATAAAACATTTGAATAAACTGACAAGATAAAATCAACGATAGTTAACTAACTGTAAAAAAATGTTTGGGTTGCACACAATCGATTTGTGTTGGGACAGCATGAAGGAATTAAGTTACTTTTATTAGTTTTTACAAATTTAAGTGGATTGAACACAAAACAAAAAAACCCTCAAGAATTGTTGTTTCAGCTCATTTTAAATAAGTCGTTTGAGCAAACATCATTAATATTTCTGAGTGTTGTTCATATACATTGTTGGCTTCAAATTGTAATAATTCATAATTTACAAGAAAAGTAAATATGACAAGAGGAAAGTGAAAAGAATTATCAACAATTTAGTTTAGTGTTGCACCTGCCCACTGTGCAGGTAAATATTGACTTTCATTGATTTTCTAATTACATTTTAAGCAAGATTTAAGAAGACTGAGAGGAACATTCATCTGGTCAGATCCGATACAACTACTCATATGAGTGAATACCCATGCAGTCTCTCATAAATGCAGCATACACATCTGTATAAAATTTAAATCTTTAAAGAATGACTTGCTGTGGGAAGTAGTTTGGGAATGGGAATTGGGAAATTTTTCTCAGCCGTTATTTGTCAATAGAGAGCTTATACGTAGTGTGCCACTGCCAGCATGTTAGTTGGAAACAGCCGATTATGGGTGTTGTTTATCATGGTTGCATTGGTAAAATATTCAAATCTTTAACTCAGTTGTGTTCCTGCAAAGGATCTGAACATGTTTAAGTTTCATATGTTATGTTTAGGACGTTTTATTAGTTTAACCTTCTCGTGCTGTTTGTGTGGTAGTCAAACATACATTATTTTGTTTAATAATTTATCTAAATGTTTGTTTTTAGATCATTTAATGATGATCTTAAGCAGTTGTAATGACCATTCACTCAATGGCAATGTTAGTTCACGCAAAAATGAAATGTTCTCATCATTTACTCACCCTCAAGTGGTTTCAAACCTTTGAGTTTCTTTCTTCTATAGAACACAAAAGATGAAAATCCAATACTATGGAAGTCAATGGTTACAGGTTTCCAACATTTTTCAAATATATTATTTTGTGTTCAACAAAAGAAAGAAACTCATAAAATTTTGAAACAAGTAATAGGTGAGAAAATGATGGCAACAGAGTTTTCATTTTGGGTAAGAAAAGTGCTTTAAAAAAAAAAGGATTTAACTTTTTAAAAGAAAAGTAAAATTCTGAATACTAATCACAGACTAGAGTTTACAGTATATTAGTTTAGGGCAGGGCTGTCCATACTTTTTCTTATGAAGGGCCAAAAACCAAACTTAATTGTTGGTTGTGGGCCAAAGGTAAATATACCAAACTGTATTGCATTAAATTTTCCATGAGTAACTTCTTAATTTATTTCCTAATATTTAAAAATAACTACAAAACATTGCATTCAATTATTTCAACTAATGCAGTACATTTTTACATTTTTTTGTAATTAAATTATTACAGTAAAAACAAACAATCCCATTAACAACACAATAGAGTTCAATGCTGAATACACTAAGCTGCACGTGCCTTTGATTTTGATTTGCTCGTTGATTGTGCATTTCCCTCTAGACGTCAAGTGACGGTATTTACATTTTTAAAAAGTCATTCATTCATAAAGATTAATTTTTTTTTTTAAAGCTAAACAAATTACAAGATAAACAAAAGGTTACATTAAATTCTAAACGACCATCTTTGTCAGAGATATTCGCCCCAACCAACCTCCCCATCATTTTCCTTCTGTTTTCAAATGGGATGGTGGGCCAAATCAAAGGCAAGCATGGGCCAACTTTGGCTCGCATTTCTGATTTAGGGTCAGTCCCCCCCCCCCCCCCTCCAAAATAAAAATTTACTTATTTACTCACCCTCAAGTTGTTCCAAAACTGTATGATTTTCTTTTTTCTAATGAACGCACGCACGCACACTCAAAAAATGCCATTTGCTGTTTGTTCAAACTACTTATTTAAACTGAGCTGAAACAACTATTTTTTTTTGGAGGGAAACTTAAAAGTGTTATGTTCAAGTGTGCAGTGTGACTTGTTTATTTAATCAATTTACACACACAAACATAATCTCTTAATTCCAACTTTTTAACATCAACCTCTTGGGGGTCTACAGGTGGACGCTAGCATTTTTGCTATAACCTGACACCATGCATCTTTTGCTATAATTGTTCTAGATTAAATGTAGTGTTGTGTGTTGTTGTAAAAAAAAAAAAACTAACGCTATTGCATTACAAGGACACAGGGCATTTCTTCACAAACCACCTCAGTATTGTAATAGGTCGTATGCCATTATACAAATAAATAACCAAAAACCGTATACACACACACACACACACACACACACACACACACACACACACACACACACACACACACACACACACACACAAATATTTTTAAGACTTTTGTTAACCAAAAAGTTGATGTAGGAAAATATATTAAGGAATGGGACCAACAACGGTTTGGTAATGGTTTTGGAATGACACCACCATTGGGAGCAATGTTACACTGACATATTATACTTTCAGCAGCCTATGGGATTCACAGAGTTTTATTTCATAGTGTGAGACAGACAAACATTTATTATTTTTTTTCCTTCCACTTTGTCAATGATGGTAATTTGATGTCCACCTGTTACTGTTTCCATCTCTACTGCAAGACTAGTGCAAAACGGTATCATACAATGTTTAATTTTCATACCAAAACTAACAAAAACATGCTAGAGTCGGGTTTGTACTTATGTGTTTCATAAAAGAAACAGCAAGTACAGCATTGCTAAAAATGTTGAGCATGCACACAAAACTGTAAACAACACTGTGGATAATTCATCACAGTTCAAACTAAATGCACAAAAGCAAAATGTTAGAGCAGTGTTTCCCAACCCTGTTCCTGAAGGCACACCAACAGTACACATTTTCAACTTCTTGCTAATCAAACACACCTGAATGAGCTCATCGGATCATTAGAAGAGACTCTAAAACCCATAATGAATGGGTCAGATAAGGGAGACATCCAAAATATGTACTGTTGGTGTGCCTCCAGCAACAGGGTTGGGGAAACACTGTGTTGGAGAATATCCAGAAGTGCCCTTGTTAATGGTGGAAATGATCGTAATGGGTGAGGCAGAGGAAGTCGTGGCTGTGAATGTTTTATAATGTTCCAAACCATATTAACAGAGCATTAGTTCATCGTTAAACTCAGTAATGCTGTGTGGGGGTTTTCCAGCAGAAATGTGCCACAATGTGTGCCTTATGAATAAATCATCTCTCCGGCTACATCTAAAAACACAGTGGATCTTCAGAATCGTGTGCTTATTATCAAACGGAAAAATTAAACGCAGTGCTTCACCCTGAGAGTCTACAAAAATTAATTAACATACACTGTAAAAAATGAAAATACAAACAGAAAAATGCCCCTTTTTCTAGGTTATTTATTAATTTACTGACATTTTGGTTAACTATAAAACTAAACTGCAGAGCTGTGCAAAATGTAAATGCATGTAAAACACCTGCAAAATTTAATACAGAAAATGCCTTCGTATTAATACTATACATTGCTTTATTTGTATTAACTAAAAAAAAAAATTGTTCTCAGAAATTATATATAGTAAATATATATACACGTGCACAGCATAAATGAGTGTACCGTTGTTGTTGTTGTTGTTGTTGTTTTTATATTATTAATTTCTCAGTGAATATAGACAGTATATTTTGGTGCATTAAAACTAATGTTTTATTAAACAGTTATAGTCTTTATAATAATAACACTGTGGTCAACATGTTTAAAAACAAAGATAATACATTTAAAGTGTTGCAAAACAATTACAAATTACTAAAGTATTAAATTAAATGTTTTATTTTTCCTCTTCATTACAATTTTATTATATTTTCCTAACATATTAATTTTGGTGTACTAATGTTTGCACCAAGATCTTGAGTTATTTTATTTGATTAGCTCCAGTACTGGCGTGCGTGTGCGTGTGTGTGTGTGTGTGTGTACCTGGTACACTGAAGAAAAAAAAAATCCTTGGATTTACTACATTTAAGTTAAGAGCTTGTAAACAATTTATTTGGGCTTAATTTAAACAAACAAATTAAGTTGAAAATGACTAAATTTAATTTGTTTGTTTAAATTCAACCCATATAAATTGTTTGCAACAATTTTGCAGAAATATATATTTTTTTCAGTGTATATACACACAGTGCTCAGCATATATGAGTACACCCCATTTTGAAAATGAATATCTTTATCCATTTCTCAGTAAATATGGGTAATATATATTGGTGCATTTGAACAAAACAGCTTTATTAAACAGATATATTTATTAAAATAATATTTTAGTCACAGAACATCTTTACAAATGGAAAGATAATGCATTTAAATTCATGCAAAATATAAAACAAACTTACAACCTACAACATTTCATCTAAATTGTATATATTTTTTGTTTCTCTTGATTTTTTTTTTTTTTTTTTTTTTTGAAAATTGTATTTAATATTTTTCCCTAACATATAAATTTAGGCTACTTATTTTTAAACCATTATTGTAAGTTATTTTGTTAGATTAGCTCCAGATTTGGCTTCAGTACTGACTAAAGTATATGCACAAATATAATATCGTAAAGCTTCCTATAGAAAATATTAATTTAAATGAGAGATTTGTGAGGTATAGCATCCTTGACCTTATTCTTCAATGTGAAAGTGCGCTTGTTTTTGAGCTTGTTTTAGAAATTCCAATTCAGTTGCCTATGGGTGAAATGACTAGGAATGATACGGCAGAAAACGGTACTACTTGCTCTACAAAAAAGTGTGTTCATGACTATACATAAAAAGTAGACTAATATAATAAAAAAAATCAGTTTGCAACATCAAGCAGCACAACAAGCTGTTTTCTAATGAATGAGACCAGAAGTCTCGAGCCAAAAAGATTCCAATGGCAGTGCCCACTCAAACATTAAGAATAAGGTCAATAGAACGTATGAATTTAAAAGAAAGATCTGTAAGGAGTGCATCTAATTTATGCTGAGCACAGTATACTGTATATACATATATAGCCAAAATAATATTTATTTTTTACATCTAAAATAAAAACCTCTTTCATTGCATTGTTTATTGAGAGATTAAACGCTTCCATCAGCTTCAGCTTCCATGTACAGGTTTTACATTTAGAATGCATTTTACTTGGAAAAACAAAGAATTTGACATTTCTGTCTACGTAAGGCTGTAAACGCAGAACTAAGACTCAATAGTCATCTCAAGAATCACAAACGTCTCCTGGACAAGCTGTGGACGGTCAATGCCTGTTCTGCTCTTATTTTCGGTCTCAAGAGATGCACATGGTCTAGATATCACACTTCGAAACTGATCTCCCTGGAGCGTCCAAACAGAGGCTCAGTGAGGAGGTGCGTGTCTGAGAAGCTGCGTCTCAGTTGTGTAGAGCTCCTCGTGGTTTTGATGGCCACTTCATAGGGCGGAGGAGGCTCCAAGTCCCAGTGAGGCGGCCGGACACGACTGGTAGGACTGAAACACGTTGGCTCCATTGGGGGATAGTCCAAATCTTCACCGTATACACCTCGTCTTTGCAAAGTCCTACAACATACAAGCACAACGTACAATTAAAATGACAAAACGTTACTTTTTAAAGTGAGCAATTCCAGTTTGACATTTGCCATTAAAAGCATATTGAAACATCTGTAACGCACTTTATAATAAGGTTTCATTATTCAATTAAATTCCAGATTCATGTTTGTTAACAGGGCCTCACAGTGGCACAGTAGGTAGCACGTTCGCCTCGCAGCAAGAAGGTCGCTGGTTCGAGCCTCGGCTGGGTCAGCTGGCGTTTCTGTGTGGAGTTTGCATGTTCTCCCTGTGTTGGAGTGGGTTTCCTCCGGGTGCTCTGGTTCCCCCCACAAGTCCAAAGACATGCGGTATAGGTGAATTGGGTAAGCTAAATTGTCCGTAGTGTATGAGTGTGTATGGATGTTTCCCAGAGATGGGTTGCAGCTGGAAGGGCATCCGCTGCGTAAAACATATGCTGGATAAGTTGGCGGTTCATTCCGCTGTGGCGACCCCAGATTAATAAAGGGACTAAGCCGAAATGAAAATGAATGAATGAATAATGTCAACAAACATGAAAAAATACAGCAATAAATGTATTGTTTGTCATTTGTTCATGTTAATAAATGCATTAACTAACATTAAATAATACAACCTTATTGTAAAGTGTTACAAAAACATATTCATATAAAAAAAAAAGTTAACATGTTTTATATTTTAAATGAGGGAAATAAACATGCGCTATTAATGTGACCAATAAATATTGTGTATGAGTTTACAGTATGCAACATAATTTGTAGTAATTCTGTGAATTAAACTGCACAACCCCCCAAAAAATTATATTAATCGAACGGCTATTCCAAAAAAATTAATGAATTGAATAATTTTTATATGAAATTTGAGAATGACACTTTTAAATAAATGTTTTTATAGAGAAAGTAAATAGTAACACAGTTGAAAATAGAATGTTAATAGAAGATTAAGGAGTTTTTTTTCCCCCCAGTCATTATGTTCTAGTAAGGCAAGGGGACCTGATGATGGTGTGACATGTTGTTTTTTTTTAAGACAATTGCTGAGGAGCTCACACCAGCCTGGAATCACCTTTTTCAGCTCTTAATTGATATGCACACAGTACCAGAGCTTTGAGTTCCAGTGGCCCTAACATCAAAAGTCATCAAATCATTAGAAAAAAAAAAGAAAAAGAATCATTATATCAGTATCATTTTGCATTTTTAAAAGTAACTGTGGCACTAAAGATGACATATCTACTTTAAAACATCTTGTTATGTATGTTATATGTTGTTTTTTCCAAAACCAGTTTCTAGAGACGATAAATATTACCTTGACCTTGGATAGAAACTGGAAACTAGAAAAATGATTTTACGTATTTTCATGTATGAGGAAAATGCCTCATTATGGATGTGAGATCTGTCTGTTATGGATGTGACAAATGTAAAATTGGCATTTGTGTAAATCAAATAAAAATAGTTTGAAAACGTTGACATTTTTGAGTATTTTTACAATACTTTATAATACAAGCCCACACAAACAACTTATAAGTGGTTTCAATTTTTGTTTGACGTTTGCACGAAATTGCTTATGAACAGTTAGACTTGCGCCTGGAAAGGTGGCATATACTGTTTACCATCACTAGAGGGCATTTCAGTATTAAATAACAGCACAAAGGCTCTAAGTAATCTAAGTGATTTTTAATGGCATCTGAGGGTGCGAGACAGGAAAGAGAGATGGCACAAATCCAGAGGGAATAAGGGTTATGGGTGGAAAAGTAAAATTATACCTCTTTGCTCTTATAAAAAATCTAAAAGAAATATGTGTGCATTATTTCACTGAAAAAAGCTAAAGATATGTATGCATCCATTTCACTGATAAGAATGATGTTATCTACAATTATATGAAGAAGAATTTAGACATTTTTCAAGGTAGTTTTTTTTTTTTTTTTTTGTCAGGTTCTTGATTTAATTTTACACTGCAAATGTCATAAAATGTCCAATATGTTTTTTAAAACATGGGGTAAAATCCACTGGAAAACAGATTAACAACTAAGCTAAAACATAACAGAGATCAGTCACAGAACTGAGGAAACTCAGGGCTAAAATACACCAGGAAACAAAAAGTATCAGAACAGATGCAAGGTAGTTAACATTCAGTGGTGGAAAGAGAAATAAAATTATACTCCAGTAAAAGTACTTGCCAAAGTAGAGCAAAAGTATACTTTCTAAATACTACTCAAAGTATGAGTATAAAGTAGCCCTTCTAATAATATATATATATATATATATATATATATATATATTTATTAAATTTTTTTGTTTGTTATAATGTTGTTTAAATAATTAGCCATGACTATGAGAACACATTACATTAATGTATCCACCTATAATAAGCTGACAGAAACAGGGTTGATTTGTTTACATGTTTAGCAATATCTGTGTGACCCATAGGGCAAAGATCTAGCTGTAATGATCGCTTAGGTTATGGACTTTGAACCCTGACTAATAACCTACAAATGGCAACATATGCTCATTCTGAAAATGTCCCTCTGAATACATTTCTGGAGACCGCACGAATTATGTGGCCAGAAGTACGTATGGCTGCATTTAATTTTTTAAACGAACACTACGGGGTGGTATGACGCCGTTCCTTTTCGCACTTACCAGCTGACCGCTTACCTCCGTATGGACGGCTTTCCCGCTGTAACCAGTTTGTCCCGTTAGCCCGCCATGTACTTTGGCGGACTTGAGACGCAGAGAGGTGTTGACCACGACGATGGGGTTCGAGTCCGGCGAAGAACGGTTCCAGAAAGCAGGTAAGACAAAAACAGAATCCAAAAAATAAAATAAACAAGTAAATAACAGGGTGAGAATGTGGTAAAATCTGAAAACGTGGTAAAAGTGGTAAAAAGGAGGATTTTTCCTGGATTGCTTTTGAAAATTGTTGGGTTTAGGGAAGTGGGTGGGCAGGTCAATCAATAAAATTGGTTGGGTTTAGGGACGGAGGAGGGTGGGTCAGTCGATCGGTCAGTCTGACGTTTAGTCAGCCAATCAGTCAGTCAACAGCGGCCTCTAGTAGGTTCACGCGAGAACGGTAGGCGCGAATGGCACTCACGAGAGAAATTTGAAATCTCAAAAGCGCACACAGCGGCCTCTGATGGAATCGAGAAAACAAAAACTGCAAAAAAAGGTACCTCCCGGGACGTATTTCGCAGTCTCCAGAAATGTATCCAGAGGTACATTTTCAGAAAGAGCCTGGGTTGACAAATATCTAGTAGCTGGCGCTGATAGGATAGATCTAATTTGGGCATTCGTTTAAAACGTAACATTCTGTAGTGCATTTAGTTATTGTTAAGGGCCATTTGGTGATTACAGTCACTAACCTGAATTGGCATTCTTCCTCTTCTTTTTAGTGACATGCAGTCTTGGTTGTTGTGTGTAACGATTGTGTGACTTCTCGGACACTTTTAATGCTTCCACACTGAACATGTTTGCTGCATTTTTAAAGCGTTCGTGTCTTGAGGTCAGTCTGTCTGATGCCATTTTTCTATGCACAATTTGTTTGGACAAGTTTCAAAGGACTTATTATTCTACTTAGACATATAGACATATAATTTAGTGAATGCAGGTTGAAGGAAAATAGAAGAGTGGAGGTGGATGAGGGGCAGGTGTGGGACAGGGAACAAGCAATGAGGACAGGAGACCCCAGGGTGGCGAAGATGGCATGAGCAGCTAGGATAGAGGCCTATGGTGGAGTCAAGGAAAAAAAGAGCCACCATGGAGATCTGGCTAATGAAACAAGAGGAACCACTGATGGAGATATAGATGATGGAAGTGAAGTACAAGGTGCAGATGAAGAGCCAATGATGTAGAGTGACACTGCAGGTCCCAAGGTCTGATACAGAATTAATGACTCATGTGACTGAGATGGATGCATGACATGGAAAACCATGGCGGAGCCTTAGACGGAGCCAGAGATTGTCTCAGTATTTGGATATGAGAGTATTTGTTTGAGCTACCATTATAAAAAGTGTAAGGTCTAACTTGGTTGATGTAATGGCTGCTGGTCTCCTTCCCTGCGAATTGATGGTCAACAACTGATCAAGGAGAAGCGGTAGGAATGAAGGAGCCTGATGGAGCCAGTGGGATGACAGGCCATGGTGGAGATGAGGGAACATGTGACTGTAAGGCAGATTCAATGGGTTGGAGGTCTGAGGTGGAGCCCACACTCAATGGCTGGAGGCTTAGACGAGAGATCCTCATGCCAACATAGAGCTGGGAAGTGCAAGGCCAGAGACAAATCCACACATTAAGATGCAACAGACTGAGGGTAAAGATGAGTGCAAGGGACTGGCATAAGCCAATGAAAGCGGAGCTGAAAAAACAGGCTGAATTTATAAGAGGAGGCAGTGGAGGGGTGGCTGGGTGGAACCGCAAAGAGATTCAGAGCTGGACAAAACCAGCAGAAATTCAGGAGATACAAGGCTATACAAAACCATTGGGGGAGAGTTACGGGAAGAAATACAGGTAGAGTTTCTTCTATAGCATCAGGATATAATGTAGTGGCAAGACTTTATACCATACCCATAAATTGTACCAGAATTATTAATTATACTTACTCACCTGATCTGGTCACCTCTCATTTGGGCTCCAATGAGAGGGCCAGCCTTTAATGCTGGCACTATAATTGTTGTGGCTTGATGGCTTTGGATCTGGAGTGGGCCTGGCGATGTCCTCCTTGGAGGGTCAGACAGTAAAAGTCCATTGACCTCCATCACCACTCCCTAAATGTGACAAAATTCCCTTGAGGACTGACTATGGGCTTGCTTGCATAGTGGTTCATCAGATTAGCCAGTTGTTAAATGTTTCTCATATATGGTATTTGAGGGAGTGATCTCCAATTACCAAGCAGAGTATTTGGATTGTTGGTAACTCCATTCAAGTGGGAGTAAAGACAAAATAAGCAAAACAAAAAAAAGCAATATTCAGTTAAGGTTCGTTCTTCTGTCATGTTTCTGTCAAGTTAACACACATAAATAGTCCAAAATGTGTTTAACGCACATCGAAAATATTTGAGACAGGAAAATAGGAGTTTCAATACACAAATTACGATGTAGAGTTTGCACTTTCATTTAATTCTGAAAATGTCAATGTTTATAAAGTGTACATTATTATTATATAAATATATTTACAGAGAAAGAGAGCTATAAAAAGAGCATATAAATAATTAACTGGTTAGTTTGAATATATTTATAATTTAAATATAGAGAGAGTATTATTCATTCATTCATTTTCTTTTCGGCTTAGTCCCTTTTATTCAGGGGTCACCACAGCGGAATGAACCGCCAACTTATCCAGCATATATTTTACGCAGCGGATGCCCTTCCAGCTGCAACTCATCACTGGGAAACATCCACACGCACTCATTCACACACATACACTACGGACAATTTTTTTAGCTTACCCAATTCACCTATAGCGCATGTCTTTGGACTTGTGGGGGAAACCGGAGCACCCGGAGGAAACCCACGCCAACACAGGGAGAACATGCAAACTCCACACAGAAATGCCAACTGACCCAGCCGAGGCTCGAACCAGCGACCTTCTTGCTGTGAGGCGATCGTGCTACCCACTGCGCCACCATGAGCCCCTTAGAGTATTATACATATTTAAAATAAATTTAATTGTTTTAAATACTAATTTTATATTTAATTTTAGTTCAAGTTACAGTTTTGTTTTTTTACTCAAAACAGCTGTATTGAAATTAGCTTAAGTTTATGTAAGTGCACATTTATCATTTATGGAC
Source organism: Danio choprae (assembly GCA_903798125.1). NCBI lineage: Eukaryota > Metazoa > Chordata > Actinopteri > Cypriniformes > Danionidae > Danio > Danio choprae. Next base: position 1,908,068 of record CAIGQW010053582.1, read on the forward strand.
AATAATACAAAACGTTTTCACGTAATTATAACTGATGTTACTGCAAGATTTTATTTATTTATTTTAGAATTTGGGGGTTGAAATAGTACGTGTTAAAAAGAACTTATAACAACCTCGGCTGTAACTCCACATTACATTGCTCAGAATGATTTCATCTTCTATACGCTGATCTTATCTTAGCGCAGATATTTATCAGACAATTAGGTTCATTTATGAGGCTAGTCTTCACTTACCCGTGCAGAAAGACGGACTGGGACTCGGGGAAGTGGTTTCCGGGCGGTGGGGTGAACAGGACCTGGCTGTAGTCGTGACTGTACTCTTCATTATAAGGCACCGGGTTTCTCTTGCCGTTCATCGCCCAGAAAAGTCCTAATATGAGCATGACCGCCCCGAGCACCACGCAGCACATGCTGAACGCCTGCAGGCGACTTTGGTTAGAAGTTAGAAACGCGCTAGAGCCACCGGTGACTATCAAAAATACTCCAATGAAAATAGCGCCATGGTGTAACGAAGGCATACTGTAAGTTCATATCACTGATCTATCTGGAAAGCTCCTCAAGCATCGCTCAGCTTCAGGATGACATTGAGACTCCAGGGCGAATCAAGTTCCGCAAACGGAGATGCATTGGTTCACTTCTGGAGAAAATTGCATAACCTGTGCGCATTATATGACTGCGAATACATATTAGTCTTTCTTAAGTCTTGGTTGAGGCACTTGCAGTTAAAAACAGGCGAACGTAAAGTGCATTACAGAGATGTAACACCGGCTGCGCTCGGTCGAGTAGCTGTTCACGCGCATCAGGTTCAGTCCGCGCGCTAGAGTGAGCGCAGCTGCTTTGCTGTCAAACTCCTCTGTCATTTCAAGAGCATCATTAGAGTTCATGCCCCACCCAAGAGCCGTCTGTAGGCCAGATGCTTATTGGCATGATTTTATATATACATATGATTCCCAAGAAAACATATATTTGCAATTTCTTTCAGATATAGCTTTATATTTTTTCCCACGAAATTAATAGGTTGAAAAGAAAATACAGATGGCAATACATTTCACAAATACAAGTTAATTCTTCACAAAAAAAAAAACCTGGGTTATTTCAACCCAATTCTAAGAGTAACATGAACTGAATCTACTGCTATTTTTTTAATGAAATTTATAGGACCAATTTTAACCCAATGTTTGGGTTTGTTAATATTTTATCCATTTTGGGTTGAAACAATCCTGCATTTTTGTGTTTATGAGATGCGCAGTCATGACGTCAAAATATGAAGTGAAATGATGTTCTAGAAACACACATGCTCAAACATAATACGAGCTTTAAGTTTTTTTTATTTACAAGAACGGTTCTACTAAATTGTCCGTAGTGTATGAGTGTGTGTGGATGTTTCCGAGTGATGGGTTGCAGCTGGAAGGGCATCCACTGTGTAAAACATATGCTGGATAAGTTGGCAATTCATTCCGCTGTGGCAACCCCAGATTAATAAAGGGACTAAGCTGAAAAGAAAATGAATGAATGAATGAATGAAGAATGGTTCTATTAATTATTCATTCATTCATTTTAATTTCGGCTTAGTCCCTTTATTAATCTGGGGTCGCCACAGTGGAATGAATTGCCAACTTATCCAGCATATGTTTTACGCAGCGGATGCCCTTCCAGCTGCAACCCATCTCTGGGAAACATCCATACACACCCATTTACACTCATACACTACGGACAATTTAGCTTACCCAATTCACCTGTACCGCATGTTTTTGGACTTGTGGGGGAAACCGGAGCACCCGGAGGAAACCCACGCCAACACAGGGAGAACATGCAAACTCCACACAGAAATGCCAACTGACCCAGCCGAGGCTCGAACCAGCGACCTTCTTGCTGTGAGGCAAACGTGCTACCCACTGCGCCACTGTGAGGCCCTTCTATTAATTAGATGAACCTAATTAAACTATTAGGTTTAATAAATAAACACATACTATAAAAGAAACAGCAAATAACAAAAATGTTGACAAAAAAAATCTAAGAATTATTAAGTAATAAATACTAAATTCTTAAACATGATTAAAATAAACACATCATCCCAAATTAGGTTTAGATATTATTCAAATTAATAAAACGATGTATTTAAACATAACTATAAACTGGAATATTGATAACGTTGCACTTAATGTTTACTGTCATTCCCTTCAATATTTCACTAAAGTTAAATCGTGAACTGACTGTATTTTTTCACTATACAAGTACATCAGTGAGATGATAAATCATTATGGATGCAAATTAGAAACGTTTGTAATGCAAAATAGGCACATATTAAAATGTATAAGAAATATTTGATTAAAATAAATGTGTAAATAAATAGCCTATATACAGTACACTGCAATTAATATACAAATTTGAGTATTTTTACTTAATAGAAATTAAATATTCTCCATTATATATTCTCAATTTTGTGTTTAAAAGACATCCATAATCTGTCTTTTTGTCAGCTGCCTATTTTTCGCTGTCAGCCCAAATTTTAAATATTGCTTGGTTGGTTTTTAGACAATGCTTTACATTCTAGGATCCATAAGGTCACTTGCATCTTATCCTTGCATCTGTGGCATCTAAAATGTTGAAAACTGCTACTTTGTTGCTCAATAGGAAATAATTGCATCTTAATCAGAAATCTTAATCAGTTTGCAAGAAAAAAATTGTAATAGTCAAATAAAATGTTCTAGAAAATATAGGCTAACCATAAACTAATACCTTATTTTAGCATACTCATAGACACCTGTTACAATAGATAAAACCTCCTTTCCATTTGAAACGTTGGAAAGTATTCCCTATCACTATTTAGCACTATGATCATCAAAAAATCTGACTCGTGCTTGTAATAACCATGTAATAACTGCCTACAGCAATCAGCAGTCGGCTCATTTCTCAACAGCAGCATAGTAATGAACATCGCACTGTCAATGGTGTGACGGTGTTCCTTTCTTGTGATTGGCCGAAAACACCACACGCAGCCACTGGCGTCATCTGATTTGACGTTCTACCGACCAATCAGCGCACGCAGGGGGCGGTGCCTTGACCACCTGGGCATGTTTCTAAACACCGTGCAAAATATAGATGTCAAATCGTACGCGTGCAAGCGGGGAAACTGAGCTCAAGGAAAACGAGAAGACGCATAAAATAACAGTTTATTACGCTTCATGCGTTTATAAAGTGCTTTCAAATTCAAAAGCCGTCGGGATGGATCCGTTATTGTATTTGGGAGGGTTAGCTGTTTTGTTTTTGATATGGATCAAAGTGAAAGGTTTGGAGTACGTGATAATACACCAGAGATGGATCTTCGTGTGCCTGTTTCTCCTGCCCTTGTCCGTCGTGTTTGATGTGTACTATCACCTGCGCGCCTGGATCATCTTCAAGATGTGCTCAGCGCCCAAACAGCACGACCAGAGGGTCAGAGACATCCAGAGACAGGTAACGTTGAAAACACCAAACTGCATGATAAGAGACAGCTTTTAAATATAGCTGACTATGCCATGCAAATATACTTTAATAAAGAAATTTATGACAGTTTTTTTTATATATTAGGTACATTAGTGAGATGATTATAAGTACAAATGCATGTACAGCTTATGAGAGATATTTTTTTTGAGTTTTTAAAAGAAATGGTGTTTTAAAATAATGTTAATGAATGTTGTCTGTGGCAGTTACGTGGTGGTACAGGTAGGGGCGTGGTAAAGTTATATGGACACGCCCCTTACTTTTTTATTGATTAAACGGGAGTACAGAATTATACATAAAACAGTGTACAAGGGAATTAACAACAAAAATAATCATGTACTTTAAGTAGCAGTTGGGATGTCTTAAGAGATTAATTGGGAGTACTCCGTATAGAAGTCAGGGAATCATAAAAAAAGTTAGATCAACGAAAAATAGTTTACAATTTGGTACAGTCAGTATACATTTTGTTTTGTAGATGTGGCACTTTCCAAATAAAATAAGAATTTTTGTTATTTTTCCATTTCCAGTAATCCATAAATAAAACCATTTTATGAGTTATATTGATACATTTATAATACACTTCAAAAAGTAATAAGAAAACTTGGGACCAAAACCATATTGTGTAACTGCAATTGAAAAATAAATGAAGAATTGTTTCCGGCTCAATTTTACAAAAACAACACAACGGTGAAAAACCTTCCTTAGACTTACTAATAAAATTATTGCATGGATAATACCCGTGTAATATTTTAAAATTATTTTCTTTTACTTTATAAGGAATTATGTATTTGTTAATATCTGACCAGATGTTTGGGGAAAAAAGGAATGAAGGGAATGCTTGTTTCCATTTAACCATTACCTGCCCCTTACTATTAAACACCACAACAGGTGAGACAGCGTACATTAAAACCCGCCCCCATTTAAAGTGGCTCTGGTGCTTTTTACCAAATATTTTCCCCAAAGGATCTAAAAAAAGTTAATAAGTCTTCGTTAAAGTGTTGTGATAACTTTGGAAACTTAAAGTCAAATGAGTATATGAAAACTTAACAAAAAGGCAAAGATACCAGATTATAGCTTACTTATCCTTAAAGGGATAGTTCACCAAAAAATGTAATTATTTACATCATTATTAACATCATTATTCACCATTCACTTGTTCTACACCTGTTTGAGTTTCTTTCTTTTGTTGAACAAAAGAAGATATTTTGAAGAATGTTGGTAAATAACAGCCATTGACTTTTTTTTACAGTATTTTTCTTCCATGGATGTCAATGGCTGCTAGTTTCTATATCATTCTTCAGAATATCTTCTTTTCTGTTCAACAGAAGAAAGAAACTCAGATCAGAAACGAACGAAGATGAGTAAATAATTACAGAATTTTAAATATTAGGTGAACTATCCCTTTAATGAGGGAATAACTACAATCCCATTAAGCTTTGCGAAGTAAAAATGATAGAGATAGAAAATAAGCTACTCATTTATTAATTAATAATTAAGTCATATAATATTCATTCATTTTCATTTCGGCTTAGTCCCTTTATTAATCTGGGGTCGCCACAGCGGAATGAACCGCCAACTTATCCAGCATATGTTCTACGCAGCGGATGCCCTTCCAGCTGCAACCCATCTCTGGGAAACATCCATACACACCCATTCACACTCATACACTACGGACAATTTAGCTTACCCAATTCACCTGTACCGCATGTCTTTGGACTTGTGGGGGAAACCGGAGCACCCGGAGGAAACACACGCCAACACAGGGAGAACATGCAAACTCCACACAGAAACGCCAACTGACCCAGCCGAGGCTCGAACCAGCGACCTTCTTGCTGTGAGGCGAACGTGCTACCCACTGCGCCACTGTGAGGCCCGTCATATAATATACTTTTAAATATATTTTCTCATGATATTTCTTATATATTTCAAGGTTTTTGCAAAATACGTATATTTACACAAATATTTAAGTAAGTTGAGAATGCATTAAGAGACTGACTTGTTCATTTCATTTATGGCAGTGGTGCTTAGGAGTGGGCAGAGCTAAATATCTTGTTAATATCTTTGTAATTTATACACTTATTAAATGCATTTTGCACTTAATAATTACTGTAATAGTAAATATATACTGAAATGAAGTAATATTGAGGCTCACCAATCAGCCTGAATATGTCAAACTAATGAAAATGGAAAGACAAATTGCACAGTAAATGCAACTTTATTTCAGTAATGAATCATGACTGAGTCAGATTGAATCGTGGAAACATTCCTTTGACCATTTTACTTTTTTTCAGGTGCGAGAATGGAGGAAAGATGGAGGGAAGAAGTACATGTGCACGGGACGTCCGGGATGGCTGACTGTATCCCTTAGAGTGGGGAAATACAAGAAAACTCACAAGAACATCATGATTAACATGATGGACATCCTGGAGGTGGACACAAAACGACAGGTACCTGTTTCCAAATCTGCTTTTTTGACTGCAAAGTCTGTTACTGTAGATCTCAACTTTTCATTCATTCATTCATTTTCTTTTCGCTTAGTTTCTTTATTAATCAGGGGTCGCCACAGCGGAATAACCCGCCAACTTATCCAGCATATGTTTTACGCAGTGTATGCCCTTCCAGCTGCAACCCAGCACAGGGAAACACACATACACTCTCACATGCACACACATACACTACGGCCAATTTAGTTTACCCAATTCACCTATAGCGAATGTCTTTGGACTGTGGGGGAAACCGGAGCACCCAGAGGAAACCCACGTGAACATGGGGAGAACATGCAAACTCCACACAGAAATGCCAATTGACCCAGCGGGGGCTTGAATCAGGGACCTTTTTTCTGTGAGCCGACAGTGCTAACCACTGAGCCACCCTGCCACCTCTCAACTTTTCATTTTAATTTAATAATTTGAAAAGACTAGGTTTACAACAGACTGTAAAAGTGTATGTATATAAGAGTTATTTTTGTCATAATATATGTGATTGTTAGAAAATTGCAAAGTGTGATAAATGTATGATTGATAAATTAAGCTTCTACCAATTTTTCAGGTGGTGCGTGTGGAGCCTTTAGCTAACATGGGTCAGGTGACTGCTCTGCTCAACTCTATTGGCTGGACACTGCCGGTGCTGCCAGAACTCGATGACCTCACAGTCGGTAGGTTTTAAAAGCAAAACAGATTTCCAAACAGTGTTATTTTCATATCATTGAGATACTATTTAAGTTTTCAAAAGTAGCTGTTTTTATATTAATATTTTAATGTCTTTTTAATGCTTAGAATTTGACTGAAGTTTACCAAAACAAATAAAAAATTATGTTGGTTAATTTGCACAGATTAATTATTCACCTGAAGAATAACAATGGGAACTAGCAAAATAAACATTGTAAGTTTTAGATTTCATGCAGACTAAATATAAATGAATATAAACAATATTTTATTGGGTTTTATGTTTATTTTCCTTTTATTTTAGTTTACATATATTTAGAGCTATTAAATAATAATAATAATTTTAATTATCTCTGAGTGTGTGTGGGTGTGTTTATGTCTAGTTTAGGGTATAAGTTATATTAGTATATTAGATTTTAGGGTGTAAGTTATATCAGTGCTATATTTTTTTTCTAGACAACTAGCTGAAATAAATAAAGGTTTTATATATTTAGTTTCAGTATTATGTTTAATTACAGTTTATTATATTTTCAGTTTTAATTTCTTGTATTTTTGTTTGTTTAAAAAAAAATCCAAATAGTTATTAGTTTTTATTTTAGTGTTCATTTATTCAAAACAACTAACTTTTTTATTTCACAATTAAATAAATGTAATAAATAAATGAAAATATTAACATACTATTATAGATTTCATAAAATTTGCACAAAAAAAGCATGTGACATGCTATAGACATCACCACAAACACACATAAGGGGTTCACTATACTTTTTTCCGCATCTTTCCCTGGTTAGCCTAATTATTCTTGTTTGTTACCAAGCCTCAGATTACAGCAAACTCATATTCGCATGTCATCTAGATGCATCTGAACATTTTCAATTCAGCACGTAACACTTCTCTCCATTTAGATGAGGCCAGTAAGTCATCTCTGACCTTTATCATCTCTCCCTCTTCTTTCCACATGCTCCAAGAGGGATTTGTTTAATGTCTCCGAGCACTTGCAGATATTCGCTTTCTTTAAATTGCACATAACGCTCTCTCCTGATCAATATTATATGCCGTGTGTGGTGCATCAGAGGCTGCTCGTAATCGGGTTATGGATGAGCATGGACCCTGTTCAATGAGGCAGATTGGATTAGAGCGGATACGGGTCCTATTGCTGAAAGTGTTTATAGATCCCAGAAACAAAAAAAGAGCGCTCATTGGCGGAGAAATGCTTTACACAGACTCTCCTTCAAATTCATTTGTAATTCTGTGGAGACGCTGTATTTGGTAATAAGACATGCGGAAGATGTGTTGTGCTTTTGTACTGTGTTGGATGATAGGGAAGATATCTGGCCGCATCTATTGATTTATATATCTTTAAAACTGAAATCACCAAATCAAAGCAGTAGTACAAACACAATACCATTTCTAAATCTTACTTTAGAGCAGTATGTCTGTATCAAAGATCAGTTATATGGACTTTTGACCATTCCCCTTTTTTCATGAATTTTCTGTCCCATTCCTTTCTTGTTTTAGGATTTAGAGGCACATATTTGTTTATTTAGAACTTTTAATTATCTTAAGTAATTTTTTCTATGCATGGGCCATGTTGTTACTTGCAGTGGATACCAGTAAGATTTAAAAAAGTGCTCACAGGCTGAAGTGACTGACTAAAAACATAAATGATGATATATGATATTTTAAAAGGAAGTAAATGCAATTTAGTAGTGCTCTAAAAGATGCTGAACTTTCAAGATTATCCAAAATGTGCCTTTAGTGCACTTTCATCTTCAGTTCCATTTTCTTCATTTTAGTAGAAAGAGTGTTGGTTGCGTTTATCAAGTCAATTCGGTTGTGATACTAAAGTCACTGTAGGAATTGCGGTGCTCACTTTTGTTGAGGTTTATTGATTTTTGGTCATTGATAGAGATGTAAATCAAACAAATATGTCACATTTTAATATTTTAAATGAACACTATTATAAATGAACTTATGTTAAAAGGTTCGAGGTCAGCTTTTTTAGCAAACAGCAGAAATGCTTGCAACAAAATGTTGTTAAAAAAAGCAACGTGATGGAAAAATGTTAACTATGTGGGTGGCGCAGTAGGTAGCACTGTCGCCTCACAGCAAGAAGGTCGCTTGTTTGAGCCTCGGCTGGGTCAGCTGGCATTTCTTTGTGGAGTTTGCATGTTCTCCCTGTGTTTGCGTGGGTTTCCTCCAGGTGCTCCGGTTTCCCCCACAAGTCCAAAGACATGCGGTATACGTGAATTGGGTAAGCTAAATTGTAGTGCATGTGAATGGGATTGTATGGGTGTTTCCCAGTGATGGGTTGCAGTTGGAAGGGCATCCGCTGCGTAGAACATATGCTGGATAAGTTGACCCCTGATTAATAAAGGGACTAAGCTGAAAATATAGTAATTAACATAACAAAACATGTAGCTAAAATATGCTAGAAACTTGCTAGCAGTGTGCTAGATTGTGTTAGCATGTCTCAATATTTTAAATGAACACTAAATAGACTCATGTTCAAATATTTGGGGTCAGCTTTTTTAGCAACACAGCAAAAACGCTCTCAACAAAATGTTGTTAAAACTTGCAACAAAAATGCTAGCAACATGACAATGAAATGGTAGTAACATGTTAGCAATGTGCTATCAGTTCTTTAAAATAATATGCTAGCAACTCGGAACATGTTATTAACATGCTAAAATGTGCTATAAAAACTTGCTAGCAGTGTGCTAGAACATGCTAACATGTCTTAATAACCTATGCAATTAATTAACAAGCCAATGCAGCCTTACAGGTCAGCCTAGCATTCACAAGAAGTAAACCTTTGAGAGTCATGTAACCTTTGAAAACAAACAAAAACCTCCAAACAAAAATGTCATCTTACCCTTGCAACTGCACAAAATGCCGTAGCAATTCTGGACCTTTTGAGGCCTTGCAGATAGGACAGCAAATGATATGAGAGGAAAGCTGGGGTAGAAAGAGGAGAGAGGGATCAGCAAAGCACCGTGTGGCAGGAATTGCAGAGCACAGTTGCACTATACATGTCTGTGCATTTAATCACAAGGCTACAATCCTTGGTGCTGGGAAACACCCACACACTCTCATTCACACACTACAGCCAATTTAGTTCATCCAATGAGGTATATGCTCAGGGACTTTTATTTTTCAATGAGCCAGCTCAAGCATTTCCGATAAACTGTCATCCCATTATAAAATCTCAGTGTTTAAGATCTAGTTTTTTTAAAAATCAGTGCTCTTCACTGCCTGATTGAGATACAATATAAAGTGGATCTCAGACCAGACAAGAAGCACTGCATTAAATTTCATGGTTCCGTGCTATGTCTTTCAAATATGGAAAAAGGAATTACCACAGTATTTCAGTAGTTTCTGCACTTGCCTGCTGCTCCTGATGGTGCCCGACCTTAAACGGCCTTTCGTCTCATTTTAAACTTGAACAACTAAATAAATGCTTAAGTCTATTTAACTGACTATATTTTAATTACATTACATTATCGATGCTGTAAAACACTTATAAACCTTTAACTGATTGAATTTACAGAAAAAGTGCTATATTGTGATACATATATTGTTATCAGGATATGAGATTACTTGTATTGTGATATGAGATTTTTGTCCAACCCTGCAGACTCAGAGCACTTTTGGTAGGAAAAATGCTAAATGTAATCAGAATAGTAGATCAAATCAGAATATTAGAATGTTAGAAGTAATAATGATGTACTTTTTGTCATATACAAATGGAGTATCAGAGACTTTTTACGAATACATAATGTCACAGGCTCCAAACCTTTAAACAATAAAGTATGCAATATGAAATTTGCATTCAACTTATATTATGAATTCATTTTTTGTGTGTTTTTTTTGCATTTTCATTTGTGTTCAGGTGGGTTGGTGATGGGAACAGGCATTGAGTCTTCATCTCACATCTACGGCCTGTTCCAGCACATCTGTGTGGCCTTTGAGCTGGTGTTGGCTGACGGCAGTCTGGTCCGCTGCACTCAGGTGAGTCAGATATTACTCATTAAATAAAACCATATCACAAAGACATATTAATATTTCTGAAAACAAAATTCTTGCTCACAGAAAGAAAACTCTGACCTGTTTTATGCCGTTCCCTGGTCCTGCGGGACTCTGGGGTTTCTGGTTGCGGCGGAGATCCGGATAATTCCAGCTCAGAAATGGGTGAAGCTGCACTATGAACCTGTTCGTGGCTTGGATGCAATTTGCAAAAAGTTTGCAGAGGTATCTACCAATAAGGAGAACCAGTTTGTTGAGGGACTTCAGTACTCGCGGGACGAGGCCGTGATTATGACCGGCGTCATGACGGATCATGCAGAGCCTGACAAGGTGATAATGAAGATTTTACAAAGTGATCTCATCTCTTTTCTTAGTACTTTTCCTATGGCTGTCTTGCTAGTTCACTAGCAAAGCCCACATTTACAGTTCCACTTTATAAAAAACATGTTAGCCTCAAATATGTTTCTAATAGGTTAAAAAAACATGCTAGCAATGTGCTAAAATATGCTAGTAATGCAAAAGCATGCAATGTAAATGCTTGCAACATGATGAAACTGGCTAGCAGTGTGTTAAATGTTAGCAAATACAGTAATGACATGTTAATGAGCTAAAACATGCAAACAACATGCTGTCAGTGCTTTAAGTTTTGCTAACATTTAACATGCTAGCAATGTATCAAACATGTTTGCAGCATGCTATTTACCTGGTAGAAACCTGCTAGCAAAATATACTGTGATACCACAGCTACCAGTGCCCTAAAGACCCAATGAAGTGAAAATTCGAGATTTACTTAATGTTTATTGCTAAATATGGAAATCAAACAAATGTCTCATTTTGTTAGTAAAAAATGTAAATGTTATTTAAAATGTATTTTAGGGTCAGCAGTTTTTTAACAGTGTGCTGAAACATGTAGCTATGAGCTATACCATTCTAGTAACATGTTAAAACATACAATACAACATGATGAAAAATGCTAGCCATGCTAATAAAATATGCTAAAACACTTTAAAACATGCTATAAACCTGCTAGCACTGTGCAAAACATGCTAGCAACATGTTAAAATGTTAACACATTGCAACCACAGTGCAATTCATAATAAATATAGTAAACATCACAGGTGCATGTTTATTTTTCAAAACATATATGATGAAACGTCATTGTGTGATCGTATTGTTTATTTTTTTTCTGTTTGTCCTTCTCTCTGTTTGCCAGACTAACTGTATAGGTTATTATTACAAGCCATGGTTTTTTCGGCATGTGGAGGGTTTCCTGAAGCAGAACCGCGTTGCAGTGGAGTACATTCCTCTCCGCCACTATTACCACAGACACACCCGCAGCATCTTCTGGGAGTTACAAGTAAATTACTCCAGAAAACTGCACTCAGCAACACAATTACAAAATTATCTGCTTTTCCTATTTTTACATTCTGTTTTTTTAAAGGGGTCATGACACGAGGAACCAGATTTACCTTGATCTTTTGACATATTAGAGGTCTTTGTACCATTAAAACATCCTGCAAGTTTCATAGCTTAAAATGTCTTTCTCATTATAAACAAAGCATTTATTTAATCAAGTTTAAAAATCAAATGGAAATGGCATGTGACATCACAAGGCTACAGATATTTGCATATACACTACAACAGTATGGTAAATCGTATTCTGCCTGAGTAGGTACTATATATAAATTTGAACTTGAGGAAACTTATTTTCTATATAGTATAAATATGAGGCATATCAATGGAATTTGGACATACATGTTGTCATAATCACATGACCTCCGTGGGATCTCATGGGTTTGTAAAGTGTGCACTTAATGACCACTTCAGAGTCTAGGCAGAAGTAGTAGGTTATCAGGCTACTTCTCGTCTATCAGCTCTCAAAGATACATTTTTTTGTGCTAAATAGATTGGAAAAATTAGATTTCAAACACACCGCAAGATTACGACAAATAGTTATATGTCATCACTCCATAGGCTCCACTCACTGGGTTTCAGTTGCTTAATGGCTGATACTAGGCTACAGTTGTTGCCTTAAGTTGTGTCAAAATCAAACAGAATCTATTATAATCATTGAAACTGTCTATAGTGGATACTGTATATACAGTAGAGTCACATTTGGTTTTTGATATTTTTGTACACTTCATTAGGGCAATAGGTCAAATGGGACAATTTGAAGAGTGAATTGGTTTTGTGTCTCATTATACATTTTATAAAGGTCCTAAAATTAGGAACAAGTGGATTGTTTATTTGTTAATTGGCATCCAGGATTGCATTGGAGGATTACAACCTAATCTATATAAATATTTATATTCATTTAAATACATTGTACAGTTTAACAGCAAGTTTATTAGACCAAAATTACATTTTTAGAGTTTTAGAGAGAAATTTGAATAAATTAAGTTTTTTTTTTTTTTTTTTTTTCTTACCAAATTCTGTTTTAATATTTTTGGATTATGTTTTAATGGTTTAAATACATCTTAATAATCAAAAGCATGTCTGACTAATTGAATTCATAAAACAAATAACAAAGAATTTATTCATTTGCTTAAAATAATAGGGCCCTGGGAATTTTCTTTTTTATTCCAGAAATTGTTGTGTTTTAGAAAAAATAGTGGTGATCAAATGAATGCATAATTTAATTGATATTTAAATGAAGTGTTGATTGAATCCTTTGTGGTGAACAAAAGTGCTCCACAACAGAGGTTTCCTTTTAGAATAAAATCCTATGATTTATAAACACAAAAAAAGTAACATTTTTAAATTTACATTTTATAATTATTGGTAGTAACATTATATTAAGATGTACTATGTAATAGTATTATATTTTTTGAAGTTACGCCAAACTAACAGGTTGTCATATAGACGCTTACGTATTGTGTATTTATGATATGAAGGATTCATGGTTTAATAATATGTTTGGGGTTTAATATTGATATACTAGTCCATGTCATGACTTGATTACAAAGACCTCACTTTTGATTTGTGCATCTAAAATTCTGTGTTTGCATTGATCTTCCATTTTATGAATGAATCCGCAATTCTCTCCATGGTATCCACATCACAGAAATCAGAGGGCCCTAATTTAAAAACATGACTTCTGATCCAAAGGCCTTAATTGTGAAAGTGAAGTTGATTATTAGTATTTTTAGGGGTTTTTATAGGACAGTGGAGATTATAGACAGGAAAGTGTGGAGAACAGAGAGAGGGGAAGGATTGGCATAGGACCTTGAGTTGGAAATGGAACTCGGGTCTCTGTGAATACCGTAGTGCCATGTGTCTACACACTAACCGCTAGGTTTTATTGGCACGGTTAAAACTGGTTAAGACCTAGAAAAACTGATTTTGGTTTGTAGTGCAGTGCACTTTTTTAAATAGTTTGAGACACAAACTTTCTCCTCTATGGATTCCATTAGCTTTAGATATTTCACCAGTCCCATAATGCATAGTTAAAGAGATGACCACTACCCTTCTTTTCCATCTTAATCAAGCCACGTCTCCATTTATCTCTCTCTTAATCCTTCTCTCTCGCTCCCCGACACACTCACACACAGTTTTGATGCATTATATCCACTAAAACCTTCCATTAGCTACAGGAAGCGTGCATTGTCTGTTGATTGGCAGCGCTAGTTTGACATTACTCAATAAATTATGCAGCTGAAGCAGAGATGGACAAGACCAGGAGTGTCTTTGACTTTCAAACACAACTTTTCTGGTCATAAACAATGCTGTACGCATACAGCACTTACTGTAATAACTAAACATATCGATCACTCAACTCATTTCCTTTCTGTTGTCATCTTATCTTGTTTACTGTTACTTCATCTATCATATATATATGAATTTTATTTGCTTCTTCCATTACTTCCATTACGTCTGTTTTTCAGGACATCATTCCATTCGGGAATAACCCGCTGTTCCGGTATGTGTTTGGCTGGATGGTTCCTCCAAAGATCTCTCTGCTAAAGCTCACTCAGGGAGAGACCATCCGAAAACTGTACGAGCAGCACCATGTGGTGCAGGACATGCTGGTCCCCATGAAGGACATCAAGGCCGCCATCCAGCGTTTCCATGAGGACATTCATGTGAGTAAACCAGACATGCACTCAAATGTACACTCACTTTATTAGGTACCCCTGTTCAATTGCTCAATAATGCTAAATTTCTAAACAGCAAATAATATGACAGCAACTCAATGCATTTAGACATGTAGACGTGGTCAAGAGGATCTGCTGGAGTTCAGAAAGCATCAGATAGGTAATTTAAGTGACTTTATTTAGTGAGTATTTACATAAATGCTGCTCTGTTGGGATTTTCACACACGTATCTCTGAGGTTTACAGAGAATGATGTAAAAAAGAGAAAAATATCCAGTTCTGTGGTTGAAAATGCCTTGATGTAAAGAAGAATGAGCAGACAGGTTCAGCTTATAGAAAGACAATAGCAACTCAAATAGCCAACCCAGGCTCATTGGAAATGCATGCCTCAGGCTGCATGTTTGCAAAACATAAAAAAATATGTTGCTGCGGGTACGTTTCGTTATATATGTTTGCATACAAATCCACTAGAGGGTGCTGTATACATTTTTGTTAATCTAAAATATGTTACTCAGGGTACATTTTGTTATATGTTTCAGATACACATTCTTTTTGGACACGTCCATGACAAAATAGGGCTTCTTATACAGATAACTTAGACCACTGGCCTAAATCTTTCCCTAAACCTAACCAATAGTGTTTTTAAAAGAAAAAGAGAAAAGTTCACTGCGACCATGTAGTTTTACATTGGTTTTACATTGCTTTTATCTCTTTTGTGTAAAGAGATAAAAGTTGTCCATATGGAGTTAGATACAGTAGGTGAGGCAAACATATTTAATTACAATCATATACACCGTTAAGAAGTAATACTTATTTGGAGTTGCACAAACATAACCCTTTATTCATTGATAGTATGTCACTGTAAATATCATTAGTGTGAAAAGGAACAAAATTATTTGCTCATTTTATCTAGAACAATGGTCTCAACTCAATACCTGGAGGGCCGCAGCTCTGCATAGTTTAGCTCCAACCAGCTCCAACTCAACCTGCTTAATAGTCTCTAGTAGTCGTGAGCTAACACCTTGATTAGTTGGATCAGCTGTGTTTGATTAGGGTTGGAGCAAAACTGCAGAGCAGCGGCCATCCAGGAATCAAGTTTGAGACCTATGATCTAGAAACTGCAGTCAAACATATGTTAAAGTACATATTTGCAGTTTCACAAAAATGTAGGCTGAAGCATATATTTCCAATGAGGCTGTGTTGCAAATTATCACTCGATACAACTGAGGTTAGTAGAAGAGCATCTCTGAACACAGAACAAACCTTCAAAACTTGAAGCAGATGAGCTACAGCAGCAGCAGAAGAAGAGCACACCAGTGACACTACTGTTACAAAAATTAGACCATAGATAACTGAAAAAAGTTGCCTCATCCAGTGAGTCCAGATTTCTGCTGCAACATTTGTATGATAGGATCAGAATTTGGCATAAATAACACAAAAACTTAAAGTACTCAAATGTCCACAGTCACTAGATCTCACTCTAATAGAGCCCCTATGGAATGTGCTGAATGGGAGATTTTTAACATGGATGTCCAGATAACAAATCTGTAGCAACTAGTGATGCTAACATTTCAATATGGACCAATATCTCTGAGCAATGTTTCCAGCACCTTGTTGAATCAATGCCACAAAAATTCTAGCAGTCCTGAAGATAAAAAGGCTGTCCAAACTGGTGTTAGCAATGGATATCCAATAAAGTGGACATTAAGCATACACAAATATATCCACCATGAAAAGTTGTGCTTATTTCAATTGAAACCAGGCATCAAAAATTCATTTATATGAAAGTCTATTCCAGTAATGTTCACCACAGACCTTTATTTTGCTCAAAAATCGAAAGCTGCTTTTCTAAAAACCCATTAGAAATTCTTGAGGGAACCCATGACTCCAAAGGCCAATTTTCCTCCTGTCTGCAAAAGTAAACGGCTCAATATCTGCCAAATTAGAACTCATTTGTACAATTCAACAACTCCATATGGGTCAAAGAGACAAAATCACATGTATGTAAATAAAATGTCAAAATATAAATGAAACATAGCAGAGAGAATTCATTTACAATCATCTAAACAAGCTTAAACAATTGAGCTTTAATTTGTTAACATTAAAAAAAACAATGAATGATTCCCTAATGAAGTTAGAGATTCCCTAATGAATGATTCCAGTAATTAAGTTACTGTTACAAGTCACATCTTATGACGTCAACTGCCTATAACTACTGCTTCCATGCTGCAGTTTATATGCAGTTAAATATTACTGCAATTTAAATCAAATGTCATTTATCGAACAATAACATGTAACAAACAGCAATATAAAGATGCTAAGTAAATCAGTCACCATAACATATATTTAAGCTTTTTGCTCCGGATAAATAACAGATGCCTGTGACCAAATATTGCATTTAGATATACCCTAACGAATTACATTTCACTACAGACAACTATGCAGACATCCACCAAACCCCTGAATAAGTGTCCATCAGAGGAGTGCTCTTGGCAGGCAATAAGAGACTGAATGGCCTCTCATAGAAACACATTTTCAAATAGACACTACCCTTATAAATCACTTGCGTATTTGCAGTCTAAAGTTAAGTGTTATGTGTTTCAACAGATGAAGTATTTGTCAAACTATAGTGAGTTTAGTCTTCTGCTTGGCACTCGCTGTCACTTGCTGACACAAACAGGTGAAGAGGCTGGAAGAGTTCTGATACTGGCAGATTATAACAAGGCTATAAGCTAATTAGATTCAATACCCAGAAAGAACTGTTGTAGAAATGTGTGTGTTTGTGTGTTTGTGTGTTTGTGTGTTTGTGTGTGCGTGCGTGCGTGCGTGCGTGCGTGCGTGCGTGCGTGCGTGCGTG